>JAIFZK010000003.1:6045000-6337500 GCA_027481765.1 Tenualosa thibaudeaui
CGCTGCCAATTTCAGTACTACCAGCTAATCAGTGCGATAATGTACCTGTGATTGTGATGCAAATAGTAATGGATTCGAAGAGAGGCCAGCGCATTGCGTGATTGGCCGATTCTCCGCGGCTGCAGCCCCCCAGAGACGTGTGTCTTTTCAGTTTGTCTCATTAATTGAAGTGTGTTATGTGTTATTTTCTGCCTCGCTGAATTGTCTAGAGGAGACTGATGGGTCCAGCCTCTCAGCTTCAGCTCTGAAAGATGCCATGTGATATGATGCTTTCTGAAACGAAATGTAAAATATTTTATATGTCATATATTCAGTGAAAGCGGGCATTAGGTTAGGTGTTTGGTGGTTATATACTGTGAAGTAAATTTAATAATGTTTGATTTGATTCATTAATAATATAAATAATTATTAGCATTTTATGTTTAGGATGTTTATTTTATGTTTAGGACCATGAAAGGCACATACAAGGAAAACAGAAAACGTGCGTTAAAAAACGTGCCCCCCCCCCCCCCCCACAGACAGGCCCAATGCCTGTGGTGTCTGGTGTCGTGCAAGAAGTCTCGCTGTAAAGGAGCAAAGCTGAAGCACATGATGATTCAAGTCCTCCAGTCGGGGAGGCTGGTGGTGCTGCTCCCTCACTCACACTTCCATCCTCCCTTCATATTTTTCTCTCTGCAAGTTGCTGTCACAAACCATCACGCTTCAATACCTCAACCCACCCCGGCCCCCGCCCTCCCAAACACGCACACACACACACGCAAACATACTATTTCCAAACAAAAGAAGCTAAGAAAGACTAATATTCAGATTTTTCTTTGAATCCAGTTCGTTCTATGTTTATTCTGTTTGAAAAAAAAATCCTAATCAGGATAGGCACAAGTCAAAATCTGAAACCCATTTTTAACACATTTTTGATTATATAGGTCAATCCAGGGGTTTATTACTATATCGCGTCGGTACACTTTATAAATAGATCCAAGTATGAGGTTGTGATGCATAATGTCCCCCTCTGGAAGGAATATTACCTTCTGTGCGAGGCTAATTAATTATCTTCCTTTGATACGGGTTGGGGGTGACATCAGGCCTGCCAAGCCATATCCAGCGCAGCCAAGTGTGAAATGGGAAAAGGGAAAGAGCAGACTCTCAGAGCCTGAAGGGAAAGAAATCGGAGGAATGGGTGGGGTGGAATGGGGTGGGTTGCGGTAGGCGAAAAGACGCAGGCTCGTCATTGGCGAACAATTTGATTGACACGCCACAACAGGCAAACCCGGGGTCTTCATTCAAGACATGAGTGCTGCATAACCCAGATACAAACCGTGGGATGTCTGTATAGTGTGATAGAGACAAGGGATGAAGCAGAGTGGAAGTGCGGGCTCATACCGCACAAGGGTTGTTTTATCGTTATCGCCAATCTGCAGTCTAGTCCTCTGGGGATGCGAGCGGGGACATCACCTCCTTGGGGGGAGAGGGCGATGCTGTGGTGTGAAACCTCACTAGGCCGGGCTCCTGACCCCTCATTGCCCTCGCTGATAGGTAATAAACTGTGAGCATTGAGTGAGAGACATCAGTTCCGACCCAGCGAGCTGCGCTGTCAGCTCTTTCACACCTTCCCTGCTCTTCACGCCTCGCCTTTCCTTTTTATCGCAAGCACGAACACAGAGAGCATTGTATTGTATTGACCAGAGTAAAACAGAAAATGGCTCTAAACAGAACATTTTACCATTGTCACCTCATGATTACTTTCTCCGAAAAAAAATCTTACGGCGAGTTGGACATTACTTTGCTAGCCAGCATCATACACTGCACGGCATGACTATAGCTGTAGAAGTAGCTGTAGGTGTAGCTGTAGGTGTCAGCTTGATGTAGCCTGTAATAAAAATAAAAATAAAAATGAATGTACAACATCATGAGTATGAGTGGGACTAAACGCCCTGAAATGTATTGTAATAGAGCCAGCAAATCCTGATGCCAGTGCAGGGAGGTGGGTAGTTCTCCTCTTCGTCCAGTGGGCACATCTGCATCTGCAGGTATGAACGACTTCTATATTTCCATCATAGGTGGCCTATATTATGAGTACACTTGCACTTAAAACCATAATTCTAGTTTTTAAAATCATTTCCATACTTGTGTCGATCTCAGCAAGGGAATTTATTTTTTAAACAAGTAGGCTAAAGACAACAACAACAACAACAACAACAACAACAATAATAATAATAATAATAATAATAATAATAATAATAATAATAATAATAATAATAAAGATTTCATTTGACCCCCCTCTCCCTCCCCTGGCATGCTAGCATAGTGGAAAACCCCGAAACAAAACGATTTTTAAAAATGGAGGTAGTTCTACATGCAGTTGTTTTATTGTGGATGCCACTGCCCGGGAAATGTCCCTCTGCACTTGATAAAACCTAACACAGAAACCCTCTTGCATTACTTGTCACTGCTATTCTTTTCATGACTGTGCTGCTTTTACGGCGTATTAAAGCACACAGGCGTAAGTACATATCAAAGGAGGTCTGCAGGCTGCTGATAAGACCGCGTCTGATTAACCCCTTCCCTCTATCAGGGACCGCGGTCCCTGCTGCAGCGTCCATAAAGGTCTCCCAAGCAGCAGATGTGAAAAAATGCACAATAGGCTGGGCTCACCCAAAATAAATACGATAAGCTTTCAAAGTGTTAGTAAACATCATTTGTGCTATCTTAACAAATCACTCCTTAAAACACAATGAATATGAAGCAGAAATATCATTTGCACCATTAAGTATGGGTGGGTGAAGTTAAGAAACAAATGAGACAACAATAAAAAGATGAATGAGTTATGTTAGGCTACTGTGTGCCTAAGGGATACAGTGTCATACAGATCACTGTTGTTTGGACACAAGTCTGCTGCAACGTTTATTCTACGCAGAATAATTCCATGTGGGCGTCTAGTCGCTGTCCAATGTGCACATGGTGCTGAAACGTAATCATCGTAGCCTACCAGTACCAACAAAGACAAAGATTTACCAGCGCCATTTTCCCGACCTCTCTCTGTCGACTGAAGTTTTAAGTTAAGTGATACATTTATATGAATATGAAACACAGGAAGCCTCCTTTCTTTCTGCGTCTTACAATCGTTACATTCCCAATTGTTCGATATAGAAATAAAGCACAAAAGACCCGAATTTAGAATACCAAAATTCTATCAAAAAATAATATATTTTAAAGTTAAAATGGATCTATCGGTTACCCAAGTATAAACTACATATACTTGCCTACCTATGCGCTGCAATGTCAGCTCCAAATGGAAGGACAAAAGATGAATTACTTTTCAACAACAAAGATAGTGTACTCTATTTTTTTTTTTTTTGAATAGTGCACTAAAATAAATCGTTTAATGTGATGAGCAGGCCAAGGTCGTGCTTGAAGTGGTGTGGGGCGTGCACTAAAGCTGTGGAGAAGCAAGTTGTGCCAAGAGATTTGGGTTTAATGGAATGTGTTCTAATTCGTGTCATGATTTAAATATGTTTTAACAGTGGCTGATGAAAAAGGGGTAAAGTTGAGATATTACCATCACTGTCATCGAAAATGATTTCATTTTCCGATACATTTTCGATTTAAGAAAAACAAACACAAAATCAGAATGATAGGCCACATAGCATGAAAATGCGCTGAAACATTTCCTAAAAATCCACTCCTTAATTTCAAACTCAGTGAAGAAAAAGTGGACTGGATTATAACTCCAAGCAGTTGATAACTGAACGAAACAAAAAAAAAACAGGCGATCTAAAGTTATTTTTTAGATTGCTCGGGAAGTTATATCATATTGCGTAACAACGGTGCAACACTGCGTTAAGACCGACGATTTATGAATGAATGAAAACAACGAAGTGGTCACTTCATTCAGATAAATAGTTCAAGCAGTGGGTAAATTCTATTCGTCCTGTGCGATGTTAAAATACATCAAACAAAGAAAATAGGCTTTAAAGGAAAATGAAAATAGGCAAACATGAATGAAAGGCTTATTTCTTAAACATATACGCAGCAAAAGTAAAACCATGTCAAACATCTATAGGCTAATTTCAAGAGTCCTACAATGTGGTCGCCGCTGTAATGGCCACAAACATTCATCAAGCTTCCGTAACAAGTCACGCTGCAGGGTCTCTTCGTCGTATTCGTTTTGGGAAGGTTTGATCCTCTTGCAACTGCAAATAACCGAATAAAAATGCTTATGTTCAGGGAAAAATGAAAGACATATTAGCCTACCGCAAAAACGCACCCAGTCGACCTGAGACAAAAGGAAAAATATAAATAAACGATGAAACTATTCCATGAAGTTCAGAGTTGGCGCACGCCGGTATCTCCCTTCTCCTTATATACAGGTAAACTTATATACGTACGAAAGTCTGGAAATGTCATTGGGTGCCATGATAAACTTTATTGTTGCTGATGAGAATGGGAGGGGGTTAGGGTGCAAGCACCTCCCCTAGAAATGCAGCAAACCTCTCCCTTGTTCTGGTGCGGGGTTGTTGCGCGCACTAGGGGCAAGAGACGTGTTTTGCGCGGCAGTCATCGCATTGGCAGGCTGATGATGACACGTGTCTCCTCCTCGCCCCCCACCCCCAGGCTCCTGCGCACCGCTCCAGCATCACTAACGGCTGAGGGGAACTGTGGAAGCGCTGCCGCAACCACCACCACGGAGTATTCATCCTGAAAATCGGAAACCACTTTGTCCGTGGCACATTTAGCAAGCAAGCGAACCGACTGGGTGTTCCACTGCGCAAAGCGCCCGGAAATTTCGTGACTGACCGAAAAGAGCGGCGCGCAATAATGATGAAGGAACCAAGACACGACGTCTGAAGGTGACATGAAAGAAGGGATTATCAGTAGCAGCAGGTGCACTTTTAATAACAATTGGAGATAACAAGTGAGACGTTGGCAAGTTTCCACTTCGCAAGATTTTATTAATGCGTAGAAAGAAAGCTTAAGTATATAACATACAAATTCAATTGTTCCCAAAAGTATTTCCATAGGTTTTGTTTTAAAACTGTAAACATGGCAACCTTAATCCGCGGCAAGATTTCCAACAAGATAACCAATGCGGCCAACAGTATCTCCAATAAATCGCAGGCGAAGGTTAGTGGGATGTTCGCCAGAATGGGTTTCCAGGCCGCCACTGACGAGGAGGCTTTGGGCTTCGCCGCATGTGATGATTTGGATTATGACCATAGGCAGGGGCTACAGATGGACATTCTGAAAAATGAAGAGATGGGAGGAGGGGAAGGCAGTGGGGACATGGGCGGAGATGGCACGATGGACGGGGACAGTCACTACCAGAGAGACGGCACCGGACCTCCTCCTTCCTCCTCGAAAGACGGCGGTCTCTGCGCAGAATTGGCTGCTCAAGATAAGCCAAAAATCACCGCTTGGGAGGCAGGTTGGAACGTCACCAATGCAATCCAGGTAAGAGCGCACTCTAAATGCACAGATAAAGTCCCCGGCATTATTGTTGACATAAAGTTGCTAAAAGCAGTCTCACAATTATTACTTCAAGGCGCTGAGAGGACGCCCTCTGTAACGATTACAAAATTGCGTTTAAGGAAAATACAAATATTCAAATTGTGCCTCTGCCCCTGTCCCAGTGCCCTAATGCCCATGGCTTTCAGGCTGCCAGACACTGAGTGCATTTTTTTTTATCACTGACGTGTCAGATGCCAAGTAATTGAATCTGGTTGCTGCTCTCCAGGATGCAGAAATGTGTGAGGCCATAATTTCGATCAGTAGGCTAATCCTATGGAAAATTCAAACAGTAATGAATTATCATCATCTCACCAATCTCCATTTTCCCCATCTCTGTAATCAATTATTATATCTAAGTAGATGTCTCTTCTGATATAACTGTGTTTAGGCGTTAATTGAAAATGTGAATTTTAAGATTTTTCTGAAAACACAAACGTGTGTAGGGATAATTGTACTGAAATCTAGTCGATACATTTGTGTTGATAGAAGTGCACAAAACAGGAAAATGAAAGGGGTACAGAGAGAGTGAGGCGTTTTATGCATAATTACGCACGGTGTGACCACTGCCGGTCACCGTTACGTCATTTGGTATGCCTTTGATCCTTCCTCATGACGACAAGTGATCTCAAAGAGGGTGTGCTCACAGCTAAATGGAATACCCCACCATGCAGATAATGCATACGTAGGGTGTACAAAGAAAAAGGGTAATTTTTGGGGTACAAAAATCAATTTAAACAATCTAACACGAAATTAAATTTTAAGGCCTACAAATGAAAATTCAACACAAGCACTATACAATAACCCCATTGCTATAATACTGGTTTGCAACATTCATACTCAGTATTTACCAAACACATTCTTTTGCAGGGCATGTTCGTTCTTGGGTTACCATACGCCATTCTCCACGGCGGATACCTCGGACTGTTTCTCATTATTTTTGCCGCGGTGGTGTGCTGCTACACGGGCAAGATCCTCATCGCATGTCTGTATGAAGAGAACGAAGATGGACAGCTGGTGCGAGTAAGAGACTCGTATGTGGACATTGCCAACGCCTGCTGTGCGCCCAGATTCCCAACCCTTGGCGGTCGCGTAGTGAATGTAGCCCAGATCATTGAGTTGGTAATGACCTGCATTCTGTATGTGGTTGTGAGTGGCAACCTGATGTACAACAGCTTCCCGAGCCTTCCCGTGTCACAGAGATCATGGGCCATCATCGCCACTGCGGTCCTCCTCCCCTGCGCCTTCCTCAAGAACCTCAAAGCCGTGTCTAAGTTCAGCTTGCTGTGCACGCTCGCCCATTTTGTCATCAACATCCTTGTGATCGCCTACTGCCTCTCCAGGGCGCGGGACTGGGCCTGGGACAAAGTTAAGTTTTACATCGACGTCAAGAAGTTTCCCATTTCCATTGGGATTATCGTGTTTAGCTACACGTCCCAGATTTTCCTGCCGTCGCTGGAGGGAAACATGCAGAACCCCGGCGAGTTCCACTGCATGATGAATTGGACACATATCGCTGCTTGTATCCTCAAAGGTCTCTTCGCTCTAGTGGCCTACCTCACCTGGGCAGACGAGACCAAGGAAGTCATCACCGACAACCTGCCAGGTGGCATCCGGGCAGTTGTCAATCTCTTCCTGGTGTCCAAGGCTTTGCTCTCTTACCCCTTACCATTCTTCGCTGCTGTAGAGGTCTTGGAGAAATCATTTTTCCAAGACGGGGGACGCGCCATATTCCCAGACTGCTATGGTGGCGACGGACGCCTAAAATCATGGGGCCTCTCTCTCCGATGTGGCCTTGTGGTCTTCACCATGTTTATGGCTATCTATGTGCCCCACTTCGCCTTGCTCATGGGCCTAACGGGAAGCCTGACGGGTGCCGGTCTGTGCTTTTTGCTTCCCAGCCTCTTTCACCTGAAGCTCCAGTGGAGAAGTCTTCAGTGGCACCAGGTGTTCTTTGATGTCGCTATATTTGTTATTGGAGGTATATGCAGTATCTCTGGTTTTATTCATTCATTGGAGGGTCTCATAGAAGCATATAGGTACAACATTGAAGATTAGTGTTAGTCGGGACAAAAGGTTATCACACATTTCCACACGAGTAACCGATATTCCCCAAACAAGTGCAGCCCCCTTGCTTTGACAAGTTCATGCGACACCAACCTGGCGCGCAATCACAAAAAATCACACATGCGTGTGCACACATGGATAGCCTGCTACATTCACATGCCAGCGCGCACACGTCCACGCATCATTTCTCTCACAAGCGCGGGCAAACGCACGCAAGAATACCTGAGTACGCACGCACACACACGCGCGCGCGCGCGCACACACACACACACACACACACACACACACAGACACACTTATTTAACATAAAACACGGTGGACTCCAAAATGTGAAATAGACAAGGGATTATTTTAAAACATTTTTCAGTGTAGTAAGTTTACAAAATATAGGTCGACAAAAGACGTATGTAATGGGTTGTATTTTGATCACCCCTGGGATTTTTCCCAAATCAAAGATCATTTCATTTGACACCAAGTGCGTGTTGTTTGGGGAACACCAATAAACGATGGCAGAGATGGTACACAAATCTAAGATGTGACTTGAAAATAAGTAGGCTAATTTATTGTTCTGACCCTCAATTCTTCATTTGGAAAAAAAATAGAAAGATTACATGACATGTTTGGACCATTAAAGGCAATAAATCGAAATAGCTTAGATGTTTTCGTGTGTCATTATGGATATGAACTCTAACGTTACAATTCAGACACTATGGCTATATCCAAAATTACTAGGGCATTTATCAGTGATCTGGAATTCGACCAAATCATAAAGGGGACATAAGTCTTCGAGGTATTATAACTATGCATTACGAATGTACAATATTCACGCATCTGGAGGAAACGTCATTTCAGCTTGCTGAGGATTTTTACATATTTACAGTGTTTCGTTTTCCCATTTACGAATTTATCATGGCCTAGTTGAACCGATCACTTCTAAGAAGAACAAAAACAATAGAAAAAGAAACTAAATTATTTCGATTGTTTGACTGAGAAGTGGTTTGTGATTTTCATATGTTCCAATTTTCTTAACAAAAAATGACGCAAATTGGTGATGTCCCCAGAGTAAAATGTTTTGTTAATGGTCCTAAAATTACGTGTCTAAATCGGAACATTCTGAAAAGAATTAATGAGATGAAAACGTGCATAAAGACATTTTTTCATTCTGTGCAATCCAACGGGTCCTGTGGAAGTGTAATAAAACCGTATGTGTAGTGTTATTGTGGTTTCAAAAAGATGGAATGTATATCAAAAAGCGTTATCATATATCGTGAAAAATTAATATATTGAAGAATAAAGACATACGTGAAATTCTATTGTATAAATGTGTTTTGGTTTTATGTGGTGACAAGGAAAATCGTGAGAAGTATGTATTTTTCCTCCAAAAATAAACTGGAAACATCGGATGGAGAACACTGGCGAGCATTTATTTCGAAGTGAGATGTTTATAAACTGATGCCATTGAGGCCAAAGGAAGATCATATTCAGTAATGCATGTCAACATTTGATTTCGAGTATTTCATCATTCAAGTATAAAATATATGGTAGGATTTGAGGTAACAATTGAAATACATTTAGACGATAAAACGGAATGCAAGAAAGACAATGAGAAAGCAAAGTAAGAAAGACAAAAAAGAGAAAGAAAATCTAGCCTGGACCATAGGCCCTCCATGTCCATGCCATTCTAGATCATGTCCAAGTTACTTTGCTGCGTGCCTGTTGGACATGCAACAGCACTTCCAGGCACACCAGTGAGCGAGCGAAAAGAACTTTCGACAGATTGCTGGGCAGATTTTTTGCTGTTGGGTTTATCAGAGTTACCTGTTTCATGACCGTGAGAGTTTGGAGTAGCCTATGTAGTGACCATCTGGATGGTCTAATTTTATTTATTTTTGGTGAGCCTGGTCTGTGCTTACTGCAGCTGGAGTGAATGCTTACTTGGACGTGCTGGGATTGCATGCGATAGACAGACAGAGAGAGCGAGCGAGCCACACACACGGAATGTCTGCTCATTTGAGATGGAAGGGAATTAGTATAGGAGGCCTATTATATAGTAGGCTATTGCAGACAATATGGAGAGGCGAAACAACAACGATGCACCACAGCAAATAACACACTTGACATTTTCTTGGCATATCAGATGCCAATAAGACTTGTCAAATGTTTGACATATATATATGCCTGACATCGATTAAAAATCAGCGGCCAACAGCTCACTTGTAAGGCTCACAAGTAGGCATATTTTGGCATCATGCCATTTACTGTTATCAAAAAGCAAACAAGCAAAACATAACGAAATATGTTATCGCACGAAGAAACATTTGAAAAGGCTTCTACAACTTCTTAAACGAATAGATGTGATTACGAAGCAGATGAGCCTGGTTGAGCTAATATCTCTATGCTTTGCATCTGGCACCTGTTCTGGAAAACACTACACTACTTAGACATGGACACCCCCTAGCGATCTTATTCCAGATTGACAAGTAGGCCTATATCTAGTTTCGGTGGGCATTCATCAGGTTATTTCACAGGTACAAACTCAGCAGTCTTTTAAAAGCTTGGTTGGACAAAAAAAAAAAAAAAAGAAAAAGGTAACAAATGAGTTGTTTGCAGAATGGACAGTGCGGGATTTACCTTGCTTACAAAATGGAACTGAAGAAAAAAAAAGACGCCTTTCGTTCCAAGCATCAGATTCACCCGTGAGTAATTCCCTATGTGCAGTCAGGATAGTCGATAGTTTCCAGTAATTAGTTTCACATTGCTAAACAATCGTAATGAGGCTATAGCTCCGAGCTAACGGAGAAATTAACCCTGATCCGGCGAGGAACATGGACAGCTTATTTGTTAGGCTTACTTTGGATAGTAAACTACTATAACCACACTATACTAGTCCTAATGCCCAATATCAATCTAGCCTACCATACTTCACAAAAATAGACATTCACTGGTAAACAGTGACATTCTGAAACGAGCGTCCTTCCGCCAAATGGGGTTTGACGCTGAAGTGTTTATAAATTCCAGTTGAAAAAGTCAAAATTCTACTTCATAAATTGTTAGGAATATCTTATCTTTTCAATAGGCTATCATTTTTGATGGGCATGAAATATTCTAATGCCATACCTTACAATCCTACAAGGAGAGCTATAGTAAAAGGACTGATGTCCATAACCAGGGTTTAACACCCATTCCCTTCAAAAACCAAAATTGTCTATCAAATTTCAAGCCTGATTTACTAGCACATTTGCACACTAAGCGAAACTATTGTTGCATGACATCTGTTTATATATTTATAAAAAGAAAGAAATGCTTCAAAAAGCCTTTATTCAGTCTAAAAAATGGTTGGAACAGTGATTGCAATAACCCCATGGGCACAAGGTCAACATTTTATCGTGTCCAAACATTTAATACATCAAGATTCTGAAAAAACAATACTGTAGCACCTTGCGGCACATTTTCTTTAGTAATCCCTCATACTCAACGCCTCTTTAAAACATCTTTATTGATTCAAGTAATAATTGAAGGTAAAATATTAAAACTTTCATAATTTCAAAACAGTTAAGTATATACAGAGTAGCCTCAACAGCCTGCTTGTACAACATAAGAAAGGGACAGGATATGGAAAAGTGGCACAGGACAGGACAGGACACACACACACACACACTAAGAGCCCCTTAGAGGAGTCATACAGAGTCTTCCCACCAAGCACCACTGTTGAGCTTTTGAGTACAGGAGCCTTGACAGCCCAACACACCAGTCACAGGGCCAAACCTTGTCACTGACTGGTGGCCGAGGGGTTTGGAAGCGGGATGGTTGGCTTCTTAGTTGAATTTTCAGCAACCCAGGGGTGGGCCATCACTCCCTGGGTAGGTAGCCTGTGCATGGGGTTGTGCTTCAGTAGACGGCAGATCAAGTCCCGGCCTCCAGCACCCACATGTTGAGGGAAGGTGAAGTCAACCTGTAGAGGACAAGATAAAGGAATCAAAACAAATACCACCTACTATACATTAACATCAACAAGGGACAGCTGGGAACAGAGCTGTGACTGAGGGAGGGGGGGGGGGGGTCCGATTCATTCCTCGACTAGTAAATAAAAAAAAAAAAAAAAAAAAAGTGTGCAAGGGTGTGGCTGAACGTCAACCTCATGTCCACATTCATGGACAAGGTGTCCTTGAGCAGGGCACTTGACCTCCAACTGTTCCCTGGGTGCCACAGCAGCAACTACCCACAGGTCCAGGTTAGTGCGTGTTCACTACTGCTCACAGTAAGAAACACTTAGGGGTAGCCAAAATTCAGAGCATCAATTTCCCTTCAAGGATATATATAGATTGTAGGCTACATACTTATAATCCAGTTGTATTCAGATAATCATAACACATTTGGATTAATTACAAAGAAAAAGGTCTAAAAGAGCAAGATGCAGCATTTCTCTCATGCCATTAACCTTGGTTTAACAAATCCCCTCAACATAAGCCTGCCCCAACCACCCAGCTTACCCTGGATATCTTCCGGTACGTTTCTTCGTGAGTCTTCGTTTCAAATGGTGGCTTACCCACCAGAAATTCGTAGCACAGCACGCCCAAACTCCACAGGTCGACCTTCTCATCGTGGGTTCTGCCCTCGATCATCTCTGGTGGCAGGTAATCCAGAGTGCCACACAGAGTGGACCTCCTTTACAGAAAAATACATATCGCACACAATTTAACCACAAGACAAGGCTCTGGTTGAACACAAATTAACAGTTATGGAATAAAAATAAACCTTGAATGAGGGAACACACTTTTAAAGATGAATACAATTTGTTCAATATTAACCAGCACAGTTGTACCAAGACCAGAGTAATCTTGTCCTTTTGCATTTAATTTTAGGTCTACGCTAAGGGCATCAACTAATCAACTATTAAATCAAGTAAAATCCTACTAAATTGGAACATGAGTATTTTTTTAGAGGATGAGGCATAACCTGGTTACACCAGACTCGCTTTTACTCCGGTTCATTTTGGTTTCTCTTAATTGGGAAATGTCCATCCCAAGCATCGTAATGAGCCTAGACTTTGAATGAGGGCACAAATTGTTTGGGCATCTCTCTGGCCAGGGACCCAACACTTAAGAAAGCCAAAGTTAGAAACAAACAAGGAAAAAACACTGCGCAATGCCTTCACATGCCACAAACCAGCCAATGAGTGTATCAAATTCATCATGACAATGGTTCTAACATTTTGAATCCACAGAAGTTACAATACAGCCTATACTTGTTAAGAGTTTATACTTGTGAGGAGAGTTTGCAACAATGGTTAGCTACAGCCTCCAAAGAGACATAAAAAAATATCAGAAAATCAAGGTGCCACATACATGCAGATCTGCAATGTTCTGTAAGTGGGTCAGAGCAGACCACACATTGACAAGTTATGCAAAACTGCACAACTTGTATTTTCTGCCTCATACAATTATGTAAAAACAGAAATTACTGACCTGACTTTGTTTACAGAAACATGTGGCTTCAAATGCTTACGTTTTCCAATTTCTCAACTACTGAGAAAATGTGGCCTCACTTTATTTACATGACTACATGCTGCCTGTATTTACTAGATCTACTGACTACAGTGATGCAGAGAAAACTGTACATTCTTTGTTCATCAACCCAAAAAGCTGTCTAGAGGTGAAGGACAAGAGCCACAGAGGCAGTGTGATGTGGACAGAGGCATAGAAAATTGAGCAAATATAAAAACTGGCCAATGCAACACAGCTTTACCTCCAGGCACTTGATTGTAAAGGAAATATGAATATCTGCCAACTAAATGGTTACCAAACAATTTGTTGAACTTCCATGGGAAACCCCCCAAACAGTTAGGTTACTGATTAATTATGAAGTCTACTGTTGTAAAGTGAAAGCTGTGGACAATTAACCCATTTCTCAGATCTCTCTGTTCTCTGTTAAACACCTTTTGTCGTTACAGCTTATTAAAAATAAAAATGTATCTTCATTTGTTTAGGCCAAGAAGACTTGTGGACTTAAAACATTTGCACCGTCTTCTATTGTTATTTTTCTCTCAATACGTTTTTCTCAAAAACCCCTCACCTCCAAGTAGAATGTCTTTATCTACATCCTTCCAGTTCTAAACAGCTTGCCTATGAATAGGCTAAAAACACATGCACTCAGATAAATCAGAGCAGAAAGCCATTCTGGAAAGACATGGCAAGACTTGTAACTCTGTAACAATGGCACTGTACACACTTACTTAGAGCTGCAGTGATCAGTTGACATAATTGACTATAAAAATTTGTTGATGGCAAATTGTCGAAGCATCGTTTTACTATAAATTGCTTATTTATCTTTGGTCTCCTGTCTGAAATGCAGCGTTTCGCATACATTGATGAGACTGTGGCTATCTTTGTTTTAGTCAGTCTCTTTTTTGCATTAGGCTACTTTAAAGTACCTCAGCACCACTAAATCAAGCCGTTTTACAATGTTCTCCAGGCTCCTCCACTTGCACGCAGACACAAACGGTGGGCTGGGCAAAGTAGCTTATAACATAGCCCAACTATAAGCATTGCCTCAAGGCTTTGTTAAATTCCTAACAAATAATCTTTCAAAAAAGGGTGCTATGCCACTCACATTTCAAAGCCTACTACTACTACTACGGCTCCAGAGTGTTATTATTGAAGCACATTCAAAGATAGGCACGTGGTTTCCTTTACTGACTCTGACAATGTTGGCAAATCAAGCACACTGGGTGGGAGGAGGAAATTTGTATATTTAATGTCTCATGAGGACAACGCCGTGCATTGCATACACTGTAACAGACCTGGTCTACCACTGAGTAATGTCAACGTTCCAACAAGTACAGAAAGCATCCACATGTTAAATGCAGTTCACAGTTTCGTACAAGTTGACAATAGCCAATTTACAATTGCCGAGACTCTCCGTCTCATCTTGCATATGCATTTATTCTTTACTCTCAGATGATTTGTTACAGGAGATATGACCCTCTTTCCTTTTTGCAAGATAAAAGTAAGGACAGATGGCACAATTGGACAATTGGAGATGGAATAAAACCCATTTCATTCAGGAATTATTACCAATTGCTTGGTCATTTTAACAGGCCTTTCATGTTGCATAACACTATTTATATTGCTGTTTAAAACACAAAAGTACGCTTTATTCGATTACTTGAAAATTACTCGTTCAGACAAGTCGAAAGATTAGTCATTAGTATGGAAATTACATTTGCGCCTCTTATGATAATGAACACTGTCCACCAGTTGCTCCGATGTACAGGAGTATCCAATTGGAATCAGATTATTTCCGTCATGCAACTCGCGTGGAGTATTCCCTACTGCGCGACCGACTGCCGGTCATTATAGAACATTTGCGTGTTGCAAACGCTCCCTCTCTGGCCTTAGGGAACTTCCTCTTTGTTGAATTAAATTAGGTTTTAATAATTACAATTACAGTAACATACATCTTAAAAATGCCGTTTTTAGGCAGTCTGATGGCAGGGTGGATTATAACAAACAAACAAAAACAGAATAAGCATTTAACAATTGCCAATGGAATAGGATTGGCTCTGCAACATGCCTCACAACCCCTCACTTTCACAGTAGCCTACAAGAGGAGTTAATATTAGACTGGGATGAGGTGAACCTGAGAAGTCCCTGGGTCTGTCTAACAAGTCACTTCCTGAAGCAGCCATCAATGTATCTACTAAACTATTTGGATGATGACCACACCAAAACAACTGTCGAGACTTTATTTCAGCTGTTGGATCACTGGCAAGACACCCAGAGCTGCACTTCTGATTCAATAGAATTGGGGAGCTAAATGCAACATGAAGGATGCGTCTATTGTGCGTTAGAAATCTGACAATATGAAAGCACCTTTGAAAGGCTAAATTTTATACATGTCTAATACAGACTGGATTCTACGGCTTAGGCCCCTTGGATACTGAAAGTGAAGTGAGAATGGGTTTATTGTTGCCTTGCCCTGGTTGATGGCATAAAAATAAACCAAAGTAAAAAGGCTGAAGAAAAAAAAAAATCCAAATAGATAATACCTTGACGATGGCGTGTGAACAGACCAACCAAAGTCTGCTATTTTCAACTCGCCATTGGGTCCAAGGAGAAGATTCTCAGGCTTGATATCACGATGGATAACATCTTTAGAATGACAGTAGTGCAAGGCATCAGCCAGCTCCATTATATACTGTAAAACACAGTCACAAGCACATGGAGTAATTCAATATGCTGACAACAATGAAGTATAATGAATTATTCACAAGCAAGTGCATCAGTCAAAAACATCCCAAGGTAAACGGCAATACACTTCATACCGTAGCACTCCTTTGGTCATTGAAAGTTCCACAGCGCTGGAGTTCACTGTAAAGCTCCCCTTTGGGTGCAAACTCCAGTATTAGGTACACACGAGAAGTATCATGGAAATATCCGTAGAGACGGAGAATATTAGGGTGTCTACAAAGAAATAATTGTTTTAGATCAGATTTATTTACTTACAAGACATCATGTGGTCCACAAATGAGTTTTCTGCAAAAGTAAACAATGAATTCCAGGGAAAAAAAGCCTAGAACCATGCCCAACAGGACAAACACCCACCTGAGATGGGACTGAATTTCTACTTCTCTTCTGAGCTGGTGCTCAACTCCAGCCTTCTCCAACTGCTTCTTGAAAAGGACCTTCAAGGCCAGGATGAACATGGACTGACGTTCCCTGGCTAAATAGACATTACCAAATTTGCCCTTTCCAAGAGCTCGACCAATTTCGAAGTTGTCTAGACTCCAGCGACTCCTGGAATTGACAAAAAAGTGATTGCTTAATAAACGACACAAGGATTCAGAAGATAACATACACAGTAGAGCATTCACACTTACTTTGAACTAGATGTTCCACTTGATTTCTCTATTAGGGGAATAAAAGCAAACAAAACACATTGAGTGAATACTTAATACTGGAGATTCAAATAGTTCTGTAACTCACACAATACACCCCCAACCCTAATCTAATCATCGTATTCTCAACTTCTGCCTTAACTATGCATTTGCTTAATAAGACCACCAGTAACTGTTGTTTTCCAAACTGAATCTGAGTTTTGGAGAAACTCTATGGCAAATGGCTAGACAGAGGTTATAAGCAAGGTTCTTACGGGCTGACTTCTCCAGCTTAGGCCTCTCAGCGGGCCTCGCAGTATCCGTGGTAACAGGTCCTTGGTGGCTCTTCATTTTGGGCTGAGGTGGGGGCTGGGCTGTGGTGTGCGCTGGATTCACGTTCTGATCGTTTGGGCAAGGAGGCTTTACGCGAGGGGCTTGATTCAGTAGTTTCTGGTGGCTGACGGGTCTTGGAATACGTTGGGGTCCATTTGTCTGATCTGGTATGCGCTGCTGTTGTGGTGCCATAGGCTTGATATAGGCTTGTGGAACCGGAACCCTTTGAGGCCCGCTGCTGCTCATCTAAACAATGAAATAAAACGTACTGTTGACAATTTCATGCCACTTTTTTGTGCAAATACGACATATTGAAAATGAGACCACCCAAAGTTAATCATGCCGTTTGTGATGGTACGTTCTTACTTTTCAGTTTTCAGACGCTGGTTTACATGCGTCTACTAATAATGTGTAATACATTTCTGTAATCAATCCTGTTTAGGCTAGATCGTCAAGTAACCTTTTGCTAACGCTAGTTAGTAGCAGTAAACGACAGCTATCCAACACAATTAACGAGCTGCAAGCTTCCAGTGTTACCAGTGAAAGTTGTGCTAACTGCGATTCACCAACTAACGTTGGTTCATTTAATTATATGTTAGCATTAGGTAAGTACTAAAAAGCAGGTCTTGACGTAACGCAGATACAAACAATCCTTAATAGAGTAATGCAAGTTAATCGGCATTTTCCATGCGTGAGAAGGAACGTTGACGTAAATTCTGCTGTTAACGTAGCCAAATATTAACATTACCTTCTCAGTGTCTGGTCCGTGCAATTTATCTCTGTTCGACTTGATCAATGCATCCATGGCCTGAAAGTGTCAAATGATGTGGCGACAACGTGAGGACACTTATAATAACATCTTTTGTAACATTTACCTATATATAACAACGATATGATAACTTGTCTCTAACTGACAACATGCTACAACGTTAGCATGCAAGCGTCGTAGCTACAATGTCAGACAGACGCTAGTGATACCTTGAAACTAAAAAACACATTAGTTAATACTGCCGAATTTACCATTAACACAGCAACACTTCCTCATTGTTATCATAAGGTTAGCAAATAACGTTAGCTAACGCTACCATAATGTAAACTATCGTTAAATTATGGTTGACGCTATCCAAGAGTAGTATACTCACACAGCTCGAACTATGGTGATATATAACAAAGATGTAACCGAATTATTGAGCCGTCTCTGTTTGCGGTGTGTCTATTAAAAATAAAAAACTAAATGATTCTCAAATAACCTTCGAATGATTATTTTAGTGATGCATAATTTCCTATGCTGGTGCAGCAAAGCCGCTTCCCTTGTTTAATTTCAAAAAATCCCTCTTTTAAATACCTTTAAACCAGCCCATGTCTCTGGTTGGTCAAAATGAGGCACTTATCTTAATGCTTATTGGCCATACGTGAGTCCGACGAGATGACGCTTGATGTCTTACGGCGCAAGTTCCTATGGGTAATATGGACCCTTCCCTGGTTGTGTCTCCCCTTAAACACTAGATGGCAACGAATTAACAAAGAAAAGGACTGGTATGCTGGTAAGAGAATGGTGTGTGCATTTCCCTGGCTGTGCTCATATCAAACAGTGGCACAAATCTGTAAATTAAATAAGATAAAATAAATAAAATGCACACTGAAGTACTACTCACCTCAGTGATCGGACACAGCACACAACTTTCATTTCCTTCCCCTCTAATATTTATATAAACTATGATTGCATGATATATTTTATATGTGCAAATGTGTGTAGCATTTCTTTGCCATTGATTTGGTGTCAGTAAACCTTTCACAAACAAAAGTTATTTTTCAGTTCCTTTATTTTGACCAAGTTCTTCTCAACCGATGACTTCCAATAAGTAAATCTGTTAAAATCAAATGAGATATGCTGTTCCATTCACATCTGTCAAGTCTGAATGCATAACAAATGCCAGTATGAGCTAACTTTAACATTGTTAAGTGCCATTCACCATTTGAAAATGCTCCCAGAGGTGTGTAAGTGTAATACTGAGTAAACACTGCAAACAGGAGTCAGATTAGAAAAATGTGTTAACAATACTGACTCTAACATCCTGTCTACTTTATACTTAACACAATAAAACACACTGAACCTCTGAACATCCAGGTAAGTGTTCTGGAAAGTACATCAGTTGTATCTTTTCTCCCCCACAGAGAACAGGCCTGTTTTTCATAATCACCACCACTGCATGGAAAAATATATGAAGCCTACCATAAATAAATAAATAGTTGCTATTTATTTCTTGTGTTATTTTTTTTTAAACTGAAAAATGTCCATTACTCTTAATATTTCCATAATTGCATTTATACATCTTAGCTTCTTCAAAAGAAAAAGCGACCTGACAACTGAAGTATGCAATTCTAGCTATTCCCCCCAAGCAAACTAACAGGTTTCATTCTGAAATTGGACAGACAAACCTTGGAAAATGGAATAAGTTAAAACAAAATACTGAGGAAAAAAAAACTTTAGGAACAATTACAGTACCATTGTGATGGCCACACCTTAGGGACAAAAAAAAAACAACAACAAAAAACATTTGAAACGTGCAACAGCCACAACCCTTCAAAGATGAAACTAGAAGGGCACTACGTCCCAAGACACCATGTAACAATTCTTGATAACTGCTTTTCCAGAGTTTAAATAGAGTAGTTCTACCTTTGCCTTAAAAAGTGGAAGATCTATAAATATACCAAATCTGAATATCAAATGCCAGGTGGAGCTTCACCGGTACTCTGCTTACACCACATCAAGCCAACCGTCAACACCTAAATACAAAGCATTCAAGATGGTCCTTGCTGTGAACTATCAGAAAAAGAAAACAAACCAGATTTGTTCCCTTCAAATCACTTCTCCTGAACAGACATAATAAAAATATTTATGATGCTATTTACTATTTATTACTGTTATTACTGGTACAGTACTTGACATTCAAGTCCAGAGGAACCAGAAGGGAAGCCCTTCCTTGCATGTTAAGCAAAACAGCTGTGGTGAAAACGGCTCATATGACCAGGCTTAAGGAGTGCTGTTGCATGAAGAATTCCTTCTCTTGGCACTGAGCTGCATAAAAACCATGGCTGAGCTCTTCATAACTCGACACCAATAGTTGTTGCTATTGGTGATGTCTTGCACGTGAGTGTGGCACGGGAGGCAGGTGGACTTGTTTGCCCTGTGACACCTCCTGCCTGCAGAACCTCTTATAATAGAACCAACTTCTGGCCATGAGACAAAAGAGGGCTTCATAACCCATCACATGCTAACACGTGCGCACAAACAAATGTTTATGGTAGGAAGAGCTCCTGGCACTGGAGACCTTTGTGTTGGTACTGTTATTTGTTTATTTATTTTTATTGCATATCCACTCCCCCATTTGCTACCCTGTGACCTAAATGAGCTCTAGTCCATTGGTGTCCACCCAAAAGACAGACTTCAGAATCCCAAAAGCCTTGAAGCTGTGGTACATGGCCTCCTTGTGTGTCGCCGCCCAAGGGGATCCCTTCAGCATCTAATGTAGAGGCCCAACGAAGGGAGGTTGATAGATTACCTTTCCGTGAATGGAAAAAAAAAATGAAAAGAGCGAACGAAGTTTTGGGCAACACAGAAGGAGGCTGCAAGTGCTGGCACAAGGAGAATAGTCTTCAGACACTGAGAGAACAGGGAATGCAGAGCAAGATAGTGGTAAGAGAGACCGAAAGATGTTAGAAAGATATCAAAGCATATGTTTGTTTGTGGGGGGGGGGGGGTCATTTCTCTGTCACTGCTGCTGCCATGGGACTTCTTAGGGTTCCACGGGCTGTGGCGGCAAGCTCTTCGATCTCAGTGTTCAGCCTCCGGATGACCCACTCCATTGCTTCCCGGCCCTGTGGACAGAGGCAACACAGTGTTTGTACATCAACTCTCTGGGTTCATTTTGCACACAGGCAAGTACAACTCAAGCTCGATTGTTTTCACAATCATAACAAATTTGTAATACACTGCAGTAGTTTACATATTTGATAACACTGCATCAGGGTATATATGCTCTCAAGAAGGCTTTACTGCAAAGATATCCTGCAACCAGACACTAAAGACTGACTTATGTCCTGACCTTGATAGGAAAAGCTGCATCGAATTCTGCAATGAATGTTGGTATGATGCTGATATCAAGGAGGTCATGTGAAGGAGGTACAGTAAGTACATTCCTGACACTTACCTTGCCTGCATTTGTTGAGATGGTGCTTGCCATGACTCCCTCAAGGTAGCTACTCAGACTCACTCCCTTCACCGAGATGAGGGCTTCCTGGGTTAGTATCGTCCTGTGGAGATTAACACAGAGAACACAACTGGGGCACTTATCCCTTCACCGTCACCAGCAAACAGACAGCTCTGGGCGAGTAGATCAGACCGTACCGAGAGTTAAATGCACAGACGTCTTCAAAACCCGCAAGTGCCATGACACTTTGTACCAGGCACAGTATGTTCAAGTGTGACAGAATATTGGGCTTCTTACTTTTCTGGATCCTCTGGGTGTGGCCGGTATATGAGCCTCTCGTCCACTGAAACCATGTTTGTAAATGTGATCTGCAAATGTCAAAAATAAATAAATTAATAATAATAAAAAAATGCAGTCAAGCCTCTTTTCACCTCCACCCATGAAACCATACTCTGTGTTTTACTCAAATCTGGCTAAGTCTCATTCCAGAGATGGTTCAACGAATGATCCATTATTTAAGCTGTTAAAGCCTCATGGCATTCACAAGTGAACAGCAAAGCGCTGTGTGTATCATGCGGAATGCTGCGATAGATGTGTTGTGAAACTCACATTGGCAGACTGTAACTCTAACGTCTTTTCTGCAGGGTCCACCACCGAGTGCTCCTGGATGTACGTGCATGTCCGCGTGTTGCCAATGATCTGAGGGAAAACAAGCACAGGACAACTGTAGAGACAATTTGACTAATCTCATCCCCAATTGCTTACTTTACAAAATATTCTCTGCAGTTTTACACAATACTGGCTGTGAGGTCAGTGGACTTGAGCAACAGTGACTAAGAGATAAACTAATCCTCTACCTCTAATCAGTCCAACAGCCGCCCTTCTTGTCCCTTGTCCACATTAAACAGATCATTGCCAGTGTTCAGCAGCATGTGCTCTTCATTTACAGGGCGAACACTCCATGGTTCTCAGAAGGACATTTATAGTGAGGAAAAAATTGCTTTAGCATGATCTAGTCTAACACGACGGTAGGGGGTCAGAGAGTGGTTGAGGACTTAGGAATGCTATTAATAGACGACTTGTACTACCTTTCGTGACCTCTGTTGGACCTTAGTCAAGAAGGCACTCACTCAACCAGGTTCACACACCTCTGCATGCAGTCAACACTGGAGCACTTTAATCATGTTAACACAGTGCCAACATATGATCAAATGGATCAAACCAATGAACACCACAGGCACTAACACTGAACACCATGTTCAGTTTTTTCTGTTCATGTTTAGTCTAATTGACTATAAACAGTAAGTGTATTCTTCATGTTATTACAGATGTAATAGTCCATATATGCTACTCCACATTATTCTAAAGTACAAGGCAAACACTGTTTTTTAATTATGAGTAGCTTGTAACTTAAAATCAATAAACTACAACTTTTTAATACTATTTTTATACTACTCATCATGACTCCAATAGCTTAAGAAATTATAAAGACTTCCATGCAGTAGTACAAAGACTGGCCTAGGTTCAAGATTGGCCTAGATTCACCTAACCTAATATTGCAATCACTTGTAGGGCAGCTGTCATTTGCACAACATATTTCCACGCAATCTATTGAGACAAGCTCATCACACCTCTAATCATATGGGGAGTGTGCCAAATCCATCGAGCCAACGTCACTCTGCACAGGCCAAAGGTGCGTAAACTTTGTACTGGTGCAAAGGTGAGGGCCTTCAGTGTGCCTGTGCTTACTCTAGTCTAGTGCCCGAGCATCAGAGGAAACACTACTGGTGGAGAGCTCTTACATCACAGCATAAGGTTTACGGAAGGAATGGCCCTGAACGGCATGTGCCAGACTCAGGAATAAACTGGCAGCCAGCCATTCTTGTAACCAACTGCTGCCCCCCCTCCATCAACACAGAAATAGACCTTCGATATGGTCAGCTGTTACTTAAATTTGGCACTGGATTGTTAGATAACGTGAGCAAGTGAATCCATGGCTGCCTGAGGATAGAGGTGTACTATGACTGCAGCCACAAGGAAGTAGCACCTGAAGAGGACTTGTGGCTGTGACCACACACTGAGCAACTTCTGAAAATATTTAACACATTTAATGAACGATGACATTAGAAAAAAAAACAAAAAAAAAACAATCTTCTCCACTTCATTCAAAAGTATCCATACAAAATGAATGAGAGATGTAATAGGCACTACCACTCACCGATTTGACTATGGATGGGAGTCCCCATTCAGTGCTTAGTAGTCTTTTGCTGTGGAGTCGTCCCTGAGAGTCCACACTCCTGTCCAGGACATCCACCCCAACCACACTGGGGTTCATTGGGTTGGGGTACTTCTGCATAGCAGCTTTGGTCACTGTCTCCCATGGGTGGCTGTACAATACAGGAAAGACACACAGACATTGAATTTGATTGCTCAATGTGCATGGGGACACATTTGTCTTTTTTGTTAATATTGCCCTTTAGGTCTGTTGTATGCTTGGGTAGCCCCTCATAGATCCAAACTGGTACTGGCACACTGTGTCTCAGGAGATGTCATGCTGTTCTAACCCCATGACTTGGAGGTTTCTCATCAGTGTAATTTAATCCTTGTGATTTACACAAGTCCCATTACTGACTAAAACACTGACAGTACCTGGCTAATCAAAATTAGCTGTGTCAAGATTACCTACTCTTGGCATGTCATTTCTGATACTGGGTTCCTAAAAAGAAAAACTGGTGATCACTGACCAGTCTTCTGAGATTAAAAGTGGAAAAAAGTGGGGGGAAAAAACTGAGGACATTTGCAGTTGTCAATATACATTCACAACTATCTTATCAATATCGTTAAAACTGACGAAATGTTTTTTTTCTATAAGGCTAATGCTTTTCTCAAGCATTCTGGCTGGGGACAAAGATAAAGCAGAGACCGTCAAGCATTCGTCTACCTTGTGATCATTCCACCCAACTACATTTCCTACTGAGATAATCACTGACCATAAAGAATCAATACCTTGCCAGCTGCAAAGAATCTGAAGCTACTCTAACGCGAAAAGCAAAATAACCTAAATCGCACCACCAAACCCACTGGAGAGGGTGAATAAAGAGATTTTTTTAACCAAAATTTGATGTGAACCGTTGGCATGGTGTTCGCTAGAAATCACGTGCACTTGACGTAACATAAGAGGCGCGGCAAAATCTAGGGAAAAGGTTAGCGCTAGCTTCAGTCAAGGGTGGTTACGCAATTAGCATGCCGTAGTACGATCTACGAGACGAGGTGGCGGCTTTTAATATCCTGCAGAGCAAGTAATGCCTAATTTCGTATTGTAATACATTCTATGACCTGATAGAAACATTTCAAAATATGCATTTTTACAAATTGACAACGTTGCATGTTCAGATGATCAGAAAGTTACATTCAAAAGGTTTCAACTAGTCATGAATGAACTTAAGTATCGTTAAGGTTAGCGGACTCGCTGAAGGAAAAGACTCCTATTAAACTGACACACTCACCCAATCAAGTCTGATCTGAATTTGATCTCTGAAAACTTAAAAGAGGCACGCTATGTACAGTGCAAATTATACAATCTGAGAACGTGTATGTCTATGCTCATGACGTCGATGGGTAGCAGCGAACGACCTCAATCTCAAATAGGTTTTAAAAGCTTATACCCAAATTGCGCGAGTTCCACTGATCTAGCATTGACGAATTAACTTAAATTAAAGTTACTTGCCGGTAACGTTACTGATAGTCAAACCAAACAGTCTTGCTAGCTAGCTTAGGTTTCCCAGAATGACATTGTGTAATGCTAGCTAAATGTAGTTCCTGCAAAGGCCACCAGACTTTTGAGAATTGAAGGATCTAGCATGGACAACACCAGCAACGGTCACTTTGCACCAGCTACAGAGTAACCTTTCCTAGCAAGCATCTTAAAATATATAATACTTGCAGTGTTCATGCTTGATCTTCTATTCGAATCCACGAGGTCGACCAACTAACGTTAGCCTAACGTTACATCACACCGCTAAATATGCAAGCTAACGTTAACAGTTAATCGTGCATTTCGGGCACCGGCAAAAGCTTCTGTTACTTTACTTTTTATTGACAGACGTTCTTCTGAGAATAAGCAGATTGTGGCAGAAGTATGGTAGCTATATCCATCCGAAACAAAGACCACACATAAAATAACCTCTTCAATTTTGATACAACTCTGCCATTAGTTAGCTGTGTCAGCTAAGCCTAGATTGGGTGGCTAACAAATGCTAGTTAACTAGCTGGATAGCAAGATCATTTAGCTACAAGAATTTAATTATCTCTGCATGGGCTCACGTAGAAAGGTCATTCAATAGATGTTTATGTTCGCTGTTAATTGTTTCAAAAATAAGCTTACTTAAATATGTGTTCAGAGGTCCAGATCTTCATTGTGTTAGCTGTCAGATTAGACGATTCCAGATATCTCCCCGGCGAGTGCAGTGGTCACACTAACCAAATTCGACGGCAGACGATCTAGAAATGTACATGCAGTTCCCTCCTCCTGTCACATGAGTTGCGCACTTCCGCAGGCTGCATACTGCCACAGCAAGCCAATAGACAGCGCGAGGACTGACTGGAAAAAGCACACCCCGGTACGTTCTTGTCCAAGGTGAAATCCAAGTCGAATGGGTCAAAAGAAAGTATCAACATTGACATTGATTCACATTGTTACATCAAACAGCGCCTGGTGTGTCCTCAGCAGGATTCTCACAAAATGAGAAGTAACCTATTGTGCATTTTACGAAAGCATACAATTTTGTCCAGTGTTTCTACACCCTGAAGTTTATTTCCAGACGTGGAGGCACTTCAGATTTGACCTCTGTAACTTATACCGCTGTATAATATTCATTTCTAAGAGGAGTAAAATGTTGTAATGTTTTGAAAAGTTTAAGTCATTCCAGAATTTCACTGCAAAGGTCAAACTTACATTGTAGCCTCTATGTGAAAGAATTTCTCCCATCTAGCGGTGAGTTGGTATACACTCTGGGTACTAGGGGTACTAGGGCCCTCATTTACAAAATAGTCATACAACAGAAAACTATGTATACGCTTATTCCCACGCAAAACCTAGTATTTATCAATCGTGATCTAAAATGAGCGGTAGGCTATTTACGTCCAAATTCTCGTCAAGTCAGAACATGATGTACAGATGATTTCAAGTGGGATCACAGCACAGTGCAGCATTCTTGTCAGAAGTCTAACAGTGCATGCATGAGTCGTGTATTTTCTCCAAGGACAAATGACTGTGAATTTGTAGTTAAAGTTTCTACACCACTCAGCAATCCTATAACTCGTCCAGTAGCGTAATTATTGTGGTTAAAGTGACTCAAGTGAACTCCGGTGAGCTCTGGAAATATTTACCATTTGGCAAGGTTGTGCACCTACCATCCTCAACCATATGATTGTAATCCAGTAGGGGCCCACCTTCCACTGGGTCAAGGTGCATGTAAAATAGATTCAAAGGGTGTAGGTCCCATGACAATGATGCATCCATGCATCAAGACTGCAGGCTACAGCACAGAGAACCATGGAGCATGTTTGTCCCAGATTTTTGGCCAGTGCCTAAATGTGATCAGTTGCTCAGTGGCCAGCCTATCATTCTTAGGATTTGGGTCATGGTCCTGGTGATCACTAAACATAGCAGTTCCACCTCCCACTGACCAGTTGATAGGAATATTGAAAAAGTCTAGGTCTACGGGACAGCTTACTTTTTCTAAAATTTATTTTAGCTGACAAGAAAGATACAATTTTCTAAACCCCTACTTTGTTTGAACTGTAAAATTGTAAAAAAAAAAGACTCCATCTCACACCCACTCATTGCTCATTAAATCCCAGGACAATGGACTTCATTCACTTGTATCTTCTTAAGAATGTCCTAAAATTTTGTTCCTAAAGTGCCATTTAAAAATCTAGGAAACTGCTGAAAAGTGGGGTTGAAGAACAAATTTCTTTGTGAGAAGGGTTGATGAATGAGGCCCTTTGTTGACAACCTTCAGTGAACATTGTGTGATTTCAACTCCACCTAGTGGAGACATTCAAGAAGGTTCTTGAAGTTTTTGGCAATAAATAATGGTTTCTGTTGAGTGAACACCATGATTTTGATCATTCCTTTAAGACCTTTTCCTCCTGAACCTCAGAAATAATTGTGTCTTGACAGCTGTATCAAGAAAATTCCTGTTCAGTATGACAAGGCACTAATCTTTTGAACAGAGATAATGTGTCCTGATGTAATGATTCTACATTTGCAGCAGAAAAATAAATAATAAATTAAAGCAGAAATCCAAAATTGTGTCAGATGTCAACGTAGTGATATCTAAGTGGTGTAAGTTAATGTCATCCAATGTCTGAATTGTCCAGATATTGGATTAGTTAATCTCTGAGTTAATTAGCATAGTTATCAGTATTCATAGCATTATGGGATATTAAAGAAAGAAGGAAAGAGACTTGATGGGGAATGTTCAAAGTGATCAGCAGTACCCAAGCTGTTTTTTTTAAATGTGTTGGTTTTTCTGCTTTTTTGTGATCTTTGTGGAGAGGGAAAACTGGAACAGCCTGTCTGATGTAGGCTACTTGTCTGACTATTCCTCAAAGTGGGCACAGCGTGGCGCAGTTGTTCAACAATAATGGGTCTACTGTCTGTCTACTGTCTACTGTCATTGCTTTGGAAAGGTAGTCTAACAATCGTAGTCTGAAAAGAAGTCGATGCATCATGTAATGCTTCATATTATAGACTTATTGGCATATGTTAAATTAATTATTATATTTTAATTATGCATATTTGTGAACTGAAAGCCTCTCATATTATTTCCATTTTTTTATATTGTCACCAAGACAGAAGATTCACACTCTCACCACTTTATTGGCTAAAGCAATCAGCCAACAGACGACAAAAAAATGAGTGGACGAGTTTTTAACAAGACACCCGAAGAGAGGTTGCGAATTACAGCGATACCTGGGTGAAATGGGTCTCCAGTATCACGCTCAAGCCACTCCCTCTACTGATTACTCTGACGTCAGGAAAGTAGCCTACTGGTGGGTTTGTCAAAGGACCCAGTTTTCAGCGGACTGAGGGCAGTCCTATTCAACACAGGCGTACAGAGGAGAATCCCCAAGACCCTGCAATTTACAGGTAAATCAGCGCGTTTCATGCATGTCTAGCTTTGAACAATGCGGCAGAGACCAGACCGAGCGGCGGGAAGGTTCTCACTGTTTTTGTAGTGAGGAGTTTTCGTAGGAAGTAACCTACCTGTCAATATACTAACTTGAGTTGGTTGCTGAATTGAAACGTTGCGGCTAAACTAGAATGGGCGTCCTCGTAGTACAAGCAGATATTATGATTAGCCCAGCCGAGTATGTTGTCCGAGTTGTTCTTACAAAGCGCGACGGATTTTTGAAAATCAGTAATTGATAGTTGAACATCACTTATGCATGGTGCTGCTAACGTTAGTTCATAGACGGGGTTCTTCAAGCTCAGAGGGATCAGCCTGGTCAGTTGCGTGTAGAATAGGCGGACGTTTTGGTGAGAAGGCAAAAATATCACTTTTCATTTTCCAAGTTTAACAGGATACTGCATGAAAGCGTCATAATGTATTTTGATGTAGCCTAAACGACCTGGGCTATAACACAATGGCCTTATTGGAATGTTGCACGAACAATTTTAGTTTGCAACTCAACCTGTCAAAGTACAGGTGACGTCTCAAGACGTCTGGAAGGCGCAATCTCATCTGATTCCATCTCAAAAGATCAGCATTGTGTCCTGCGGTCATTCTGAAGAAGAACCACGGAGCATTAATGGGTCAATAGGCTAAGGTGCATACTTTTATACTGGAAATGCGTGCAGGAGAGCACCTGATTTTGTTTGCCATTGCTGTTGTCTCAGTACATGCCTACACCAAAACAGCTTGATTAATTCACCAGGGCTTGTGGCTATGTATGTGGCTACATGTAGCCATGTATGTGGCGTAACTACACGCAGAATACCTCGCAATCAGGAAATGACCCTGCAGTTGCGATAGATAAGTTGACAATAAAAGTAGTGTTAAAAAATCTCTGAGATGGTGTTCTGTGTGTCGAGCCACAGCATATCTTGCTGACTGGTTTGGTTTTTGGACTTGTTTTAAAATTCAAGAAGACAAATTAAAAAGACAATTAAAAAAAGACAATTAAAAAATAAAAATTGTGTCATACCCCCAGATTGTTTGAGAGGGAAGCCTATGTGCCTCAAGTTACAGTGAGTAGATGTTAGCAAGTGAAAGTATTTTCCTAGTGGCAGCTGTCAGCAGCATGATGTGCCTTATGTGGCCTGGCAGTGAAACCATGCTCGCACGGCGTCTCCCACATCCTGCCAGAACGCGACGCCGTGGTGTCGTGCTTAAAAGGGAGGTCCTGAAGTGCTGCTGCGGGGTGTTGCAAAGCTCTCCCAAGCCATGGTGTGTCACAGGTTGTCACCTTGACCTAGGCAAGGCTACTGTCCCCCGACCCAGCCTGTTAAAGGTTGTTGTGTCACTTTCTGTGTGTCTCTTCTGTTCGCTGCGCAGCAATGGGAAACCAGTGAGTATCACGTTCCTTTGTATGTAAATTACTCCGTATGTATGAGAATGTTGCATGTACAATAACTGTAGATATTGTAGCTCATGTGCTGAAGTCTTTATCCGGTTGGTTGAAGACAAACTGTTTAAAGACAGTTGTCTGTGTTGGTTGGTTCCTCACGTATCCCGGTTGACACAATCAATCCACTCCAGCTCTGGTTCCTTGTGGTAGTTCTACCTGCATGCACTCTTCTCAGATGACTGTTCCTCTACCCATTCCCATGAAAAAATACAGAACAATCCGTGCCTGTATTTTCCTTGATTTTATCACCCAAGCACACCTCTTGTCTCATGACTGTCCATCTTCTTTGCTCGTTCCAAACTGTTCCGAATGTTCTTCTTCAGCCAAGGTGAATTATTTGATATTGAAATATCCTTGAGTTCTTCGCATGACGCAAGCATCCACAGTGTTGCATTGGTTTTAAGGATAACGGTGCCAAGGGAAAAACATGTCATACGATGAGTGTCATCTGGAATCTGTTTGGCACTCGTATCCTTGGCTGGACATTGCACTGACCAGAGTGGGGAAAAAACAGCATGCTAAATGTCTTTGGGGGACAAGCCATAATGTTAGTCATGACAGAATAATTTAATGTCAGAATGGTGTTGTACAACTGTGTCAAAGGAATATGGTTGCCATGTTGATCTGCATCATTCTCATGTTCTTCACTGCACATTTACACTTACACGGGCATTAGGTAGGTTTTGTGCAGGTACACAAAATGACCTGCTCACCTCAATCAAACCTTCATGGTAATCTGCTGTTTGCAGTTACTCCAAAATGGCAGATAAAGGGTTAATACTGTGCACTTGCCACAGTCAGCAGGTCAGTTAATTTGAAGAAGCGTTATTTTGTTATTTCCTGTATGAACATTAGAGCTTAAATTAGACCTAGCTGTGGTCTTGAAGACAACACAGACTTTTGTAGTAGACCTACATTCTTGGGCCTTTTTCTCACTTCTTACCATGCAGTTTGCTTTGGCGGAAGGATTGCAAAAGGCCTAATGCTTCCTCCCCCACTGCTTACTTTTAACAAGGAACTTGCCTCCAATAGGTGTATAGAGGGAAGTAAAAAAAAGCAGTAAACTCCCCAAGTCTGTGTATGTGTGTTTAGACCAGGCCCAAATTGACTAAAATAAATGTTGCACCTGTTGCTTTTGTGCATGAGTACAGTTTGGTTTTGCAGATATTGTGGTTCCTTCCTTGGGTTTCCATGGAAACTTGCACAGTTCCAACTCTAGTTTGAAGGAGGGCCTTGGACCTCCAAATGTGCTTCTGCAGTGGCAATATGACCAACATTTCACTGATGCCTCTCACATAGGGATTGAGTGAACCCATGCTTATCTGAACCAAATTAGTACAAATCTGAGTATAAAAGTGTAGACATGCATGGAATGATGTGAGAAAAGATCATCTACAAGACTATGATGGCTTCTGTCCCTCAATATTTGTTTATTTATTATCAACCAGGCTGTTGAGACTCTCTAAATACTCACAGTGTTATGTATTTTGTCTGTAAATTTAGGATTATAATTTTTATAATAAATATTATAATTTTAATTTCCTGTAGCCACTGTCAGTCAAAGCATTATACTTGGCTCACTAGAATGAGGTCTGAGCTCTTTGAATCTCTGATGTTTCCACAACCTACAGACCTACTTCCTGGTAAACCAAAATGAGTTGAAACAGATTTGACATTTTGCAAATGTATACATTTATGTAACTGCAAATAGGCCTGGTCGGTGAAGGACTAGTCTAGATCTTTTTTTGTTAAATCCAGGGGCCTGTGTGCCATCACTTAGTTTTAGCTCAGACACTTCTAAATGTGCTGGAGTCAACAGACTTGGCATAGCTGTATCAGTCAGCTGTACACTCCTGATAGAAGCTGTCTGAATGTTCTTGGAAAGTTCCTGTGTCAGAAGTTGGTGTTGCCCATTAGCTCACATAGGTCTATAGGCTGTCAGGTTGTTACTAAAAATGGGCACAAAATAGGTTATGTATTTGAGATTGTATAGAAATCTAATATGTTCATGTCATACTTTTGATATTACCAATCCATCCAGTAAATGATTTAAAACAATGTTTTATTTTATGTTTTTTAAATAAAGATGAATTTATGAACAGCATGCAACTAATTTACAGTGATATAGTAAACATATAAATACTTTACTGCCCAAAATATACAATTTCACTTAAGTTAGTGTAAAGCTTGTAAAGCTTTTAGTGTTTTTATAGTTAACCTTCATAAAACGTGATTATATCTCCCAAGAGTGGTTCTCAGCTGTCAGACATTGTGTAAGAAAGCCACATGGAAAAGGTCAGGGAGAAGGAATCAGGGAATGACAAAGTGGCAGTGGTTATCTTCTCTAATGTAAAGCACAACGCATACCATAGCAAGCAATACTTTTTTTGCTAAAGGAGAAATCCAGTGTGCATTAAATTCACAGCTCTGTTGTTTGAGGTCACTGAGTGCTGTTGGTTGGAAAAAGAACGAGTATATTTGATGCAACATTGACCGAACCAGAGACCAGCAGCTAACACTAACTGAATGGGGCACAGAAACTCTTTCAGTTAATGTAGCTGCCAGTTTGCTGTTTGGTTTATGTTGTATCATTTTTTTTACAGACAACACTTGTTGACCTCAATCCTTTAAAAGCACCTCTGATACAACATATTACATCTCATCATGAATCCAGTGTACCTTTAGACCCTTCTCACATGTAGACCATAGCAAAAGCAGGGAGGTAATTTTCTGCCTTGGCCATCTGGACAAACAGCTTTCCTGAGAGCAAGGTTTGTAGGTAGCAGTCATTTAGTAATTTAAATGCTTTCGGCTGCTAGTGTCATTCTATTAGATTTCACAGTTAAATTTATACAAGAGTGTCTTGCTTTCGGTGTCTTTACTCAGGGTAAAAGATCAAGACTATTGTCAGTCTGAGTCAAACAGAGAGTAGGATTTGATGCAGTTTGGAACTTCAACTGAATGGTATCAATATTTTTTTGTCTCGATGTACTGGACCATGATACAGATAGATTTGTTGAATGAATTCAAATATATATATTTTTTCATATTTTGTTCAGCTTTCCTGTAGTTGACCGTAACAACAGGAAAATGCCCTTGGGTCAAGATGGACACTCATGGAAAAAGAAAACATCTGACATCAAGGAGATATACGACTTTAAAGAGGTTCTTGGAACGTAAGTACAGCTTTTAGACTTTACTTTTCAAAATATGCTGTATACAGGAATGTTCATGATTACCTCTGCCCATCAAATCTTCTCCATACCTTCTGTTTATTCTATAGGCTCTGAGTTTGTGCAGTGGTGACTGAGAACTGTGTATTTGAAAGCTTTAAAAAGCCTTTGAGTGTAGTAACATGCATTCTAGGATTTGTATTCAAAAAGCAAATGCAGTGTAGCTTCGAAGGGCTTTAAATAAAGGAAGGGGATTGTCATGCTTCAATGGCCCACTTGAGACCAGAGTCTAGTAACAGTTTTAAGAAGTTGCAGATACAGTAGGACTACTTTTGGCTGTTTACTCAGAAGATGGGGTCTTTCTTCTGGGTGATGTAGCTGACCTGTTTCTTGGGTAGATGTGTGAACTGACAGTTGCACTGAAACCCGCAGAGAAGTGCATAGTGGGATTTCTGGGGCTCCCATTTTTTCCAGGAAGAATTCCAGGGTAGAGTGCCGTGATGATGGAATCTTCCCAGAGTCAAGCAGGCCGAGGCTCCAGGCCCTCCTCCCTTTAGAGGTCCTGAGAGAGAAAGGGTGAGCGTGAGTGAGAGGAAGGGGGGCTGCAGACAGAAGAAAATATGTGTCTGTTAGGGGGAAAAGTTTAGGTTATTTCAGCTCTGGTCTGGGAAGTGTAACCAGCCATGTTTCATACAGAAAAAAGAATGTCTTCTATGATGATAGTTTCTCGTTCATGTCACAACCTTATTTTCCTTACCCTTCATAGGACTTTATTGTATTTTTTTAACAAGAATAATATTCATTTTAATACTTTTCTTTTCTGGCTTTGTAAGACCATTTAAAAAGCTTTGTCTTTTTCTAAATATGTGTAAAGGATATCAGTGTAATATGCTTTCTAGTTAGCTGTGAAGAAGAATATGCTTTCTTAGTTTCACTGCACTCAAGGTAACATTTATAATCTTTTCCACAACTAGTGCCCATTTAAGTCCTTTTCCATGTTCAGTGATATCTTGCAGGCCAATCGGTACTGGCCTTGAGAAGTTGGGAAAGCTGATTTTATGACACTCTGGTACATCTGGAACATCTGGATCGGACTTTGGAAGTTGAAAACCCTCCCCATTTTCTGAATAGCCTAGATCAGACGAGGTGATTATTGGACAGATAGCCTTTGTTGTTTTCTGCCATTTTTTCCTTTCCTCCCCATTGTCTTTGAGTTGTCCAGGCTGTTTATGGAAAGATCACTGGCTCAGTGCATTGCTCAGCTGCGAGTTCATCGTGGGCTGGTTGTCTAGGCAACAGGAGGAGACACTTTCCATATGGACTATAACAGTTGCTATGGAAACAAAGTTTTTATTTTCTATTAATAATCCGGCTTGTGAATGTGCAACTGAATGGTGCAGTTTAGTACTCCACTCATACTGTACGGTACACTCTCACTCAAAACTGGGAGTAGTGGATTCAGATTTTCTGAATACCTTGTGCATTGCTCATGTTTGGCTCTACCAGAGGTAAAAGAATGATGAAAAGGGATGCTGAGAAGGGAAAGTTTGTTTTTTTACATTTAAAGGAATACCAGTCAACATTTTTAGGTTAATTTACCAGCTTCATAGTCATTTCGATGGTTAAATGGCTCATTACAGGGTGATTGAAGGCTCCCTCAGCACTCTCTATCGCTTAATCCCGCAGTTACAAGCACTTGTAGTTTAAAAATGAGGGTTGTGTAAAACAAAATCTAAACTGAATCAAACTGAAATCCCACTTATTACCTTGTCAGTCAACATAACTCCACAAAAATGCACTGGTTCCTATGCTTTGGTTTGCCAACAAATCCACATGGATTGGTGAGACTGTACAATACTGTTTATGATGAAATCAAACACTGAACTTGTCCTTTAATCTCTGACTCATATTGTTTTATCCTCTCCCTTATCACCTTTCTTGCCGTGGATGCTTATATGGCAATAAACGAAAGTAGCACCAACTATTCTCTTTGCTGGCGGTTGGCCCACTGCTTGCGAAACTGTAGCGAATGTGTGCAAGAGAGTGTGCGATCTCTGCACTTTCACTGGCCTTGTGAATGTGCTCCACATGGCTGCTGTGAGCTTGGAAATTACATTTGACATAGATATAAATGAATAATGTTGGTGTTTTTTTCCTGAAGTTTCTTGCTGATTTTGTCCCGTGTTGATCCTTTCCATCAGGGCACAGTTTTTTATAAAAGGTGTGTACACGCTGTCACTAGAATAAACAATATCAGCAGTAGAATAAACCAATTTGGGTGGGTGGGGAGGGTGGGTATTTAACAGACGCGTATCTATCTCCATTTGTTCAGGATGTGGTGACTGCAGTGTATAAATATTAGTTTTAGTGTCCACTAGGTACACATCTTGAGTATCAGTGGGCTGACTGCTAGAGGTCATTACGCCTTTATAGATAATTCAGAGATTAGCGTAGAGTTTGGTATGTATGGTACACAGTAGATGGATGAATGTGGGTTTGGTTTTCCCTTCTGATCACTGCTGTTAAACTCTACAATGTTGCTCCTCTGTTTGTGCAGAGTGCAGTCTGGGCTCTCTGACTATGCTTGACAGTGATTAAACCAGAGAACAATTATTGAGACACACAAAAGCACCCTCATCACCAAGGCGGTGAATGAGCTCTGAGTGTTTGTGTTTGCGTGTGTGTGTGTGTGTGCGCGTGCGTGCGTATACACAGGCACGCTTTTTTCACATTTCCTCATTCCCAGAATGACTCACTCATCTAGCCGAGCCTTCTCAGTAGATCCATGCATTCATGTGTGTTGTTCTGCCCAGGATGGCCCCATGTTTGCACTCTATCTGGGCCGGCATGTGTGCCGTTGCCCAAAGACATTCTCTGCCATTCAGCTGTGAAGTGTGGGTATTAGCCGGAGCAGCAGAACACAAGAACGGGTATTGATTTTGGCCAGGCCTGTCGGCACAAATGTTTCCTTGCTCTCCTCAAATAGACAAACAATCCACTCGGAAATTGTGGAGCATTCTGCAATTTGACCACCCCCGCATCTACTCATAAATGAGTGGAACAGTGCCTATTGGGAATCACAATAAAAAAGAAACCAGAATGTCCCAAATACAGTGTGTGTAAATCCAGTTTGGTGACACCCATTGTTAGAAGTTGTAGTGTGTCTCTGAACTGACTTAAAATGGCAAAATGAGGTTTGTGTTTGAGGTTTCTGGATCAGACCCAAAAATGAATGTCTCGCCAGCTAGGTCACTGCTATTTCAGCATAATTGGTTTGCCCCTCATGGAGCTATCAAACTGAAGCAGCCATGTTCCTGTACAGTGAAATCTTTGAGCGGCACAACAGGAAATATACCATTAACATGGAACTACTTAATAGCCTGTGTGTAGCCAGAAGAGTCTGACCGGATCACCTATCTTCAGGCCTCATTATATTTACTGTACATATTCTGAAAAAGGCTCATCCAGGTGGTTACTGGAAGGTATGCAAACCAGATTACTTGAGTGGTGAAATCAAAAGGAAGACCCTGAGGAAAACTATGCCACTTGCCATACCAACATTTGACTTTGGTATAATAGCTTTTGTTTTATGTTCTTCCTGTTGCATATGTCACAAATATGTTGAATGTGGGTAAGATTGTCCAGCTGAAGTCTTAGAAACCAGCCCATCATGACCCTTAAAGCACATCACTGGGAAATAATCAGTTGACTACAGTAGAGTTACTTTATTGATCCCGAAGGATAGGGTTTAAACCAGGGATATGTATCAGCTTGTATCATATGTCATTCATATAACATGTCTCTGAAAATACATACAAAGGATGAGGAATTGTTAGAAGAAAAAAATATCCATACTGTAATGACAAATGGAAAATGCAGTCATTAGCAGGATATCATGATTGCCAATAAATCTGCCCACACAACCAGCAAGGCTAGCTGATGCTAGTGATGACAGTTTAGTGGGTTCTGCAGTGGATCTAGCATTCCTAGCTGAATGGTATTGATAAAAAAATGTAGTGTTTTTCAGTGGGTCATGCTGGCCTCAGACGAGCAGCACATCCACAGATCTCAGTCAGTACGGGGGCAGGAGCTGGAATCATCCGAAATCAATGTGGCTGATGGATTGCTGCAGTGCTTTTCACGCTGTTTAATGGCAACTGCATGTGCTAGCCCAGCCATTGCACTGAAATCCCGCATTACTAAGATGGCCAGTGAAGAAAGCTTTTGGAAAGTAAGCTCCAGTTTGTTGTAATTTTACATTGTTGTGTACATTGTAAATCTCATGTACATTTCTCATTCACTCATGTAAATTTCATTTGAGTAGAGCTCAGCTGTCTCGAGAAGCAGTTTGTCTTTGAAGCAGGTTGACCTTGTTTTTAGCTGTGCTTTTTGGTACGTTGACTTCCAGGGTTATTGATGTGCTTTTCTTCCCCTCAGAAAGGTTAAGGTTGAATTTGCAATTCTTCTGGTGTTTTTTTGTTTTTCCCCAGTGCATTTACAATGTCCTTAATCTGCATATCTGTCAGAGGCAGAGTGAAGGGTACCCAGACATCTTAAATCATGTTGACCTTTAGTGCTCCAAGTCCTTTTCAGTTGTAGCCAATTGTTGAAGTCCATGACCGTTACCATCCTGAACATTCTGTTCAAACATCCCTTCGCCTTTTGATTCAGATGTTGATTAGATGCCTGCTGTCTGACTCATTCCTTTTGTTATTTCAGTCCCTGGCCCTATATATTTTGAGTGGATGAGAGGCTCAGCTTAGCTAAAGTTTGGCCTCTCTACCACTTAGCTAGTGAAATTTAGCCAGTATTGGTGGTGGAATCAGCCTTGATGGCTCTGAAGAGTGCTTGACAGTGAGAGCTCACCCTGAGCGGAGGTGAATAGTTTTAATGGCTGTGGTTTGAACAGGGGTTGCCGACAATGATATTGAGTTACTTACTGGAAAGAGGTCGCGTTTCATTGATTTAAAGCCCATGAATGGAGCTTCACAGTAATAGTGTATGAATCAGCTTGGTGGATCCCATGAGAATAAGCATAAGAATAAGGTCTGAGTGACTTTGATTCAAATACAAGCACAATTGTGCTGAAATTGTCCTGTTATTCTTTATGTTTTTCTCTCTAAACAGTATGATTCTAATTGTTGTTCTGCATTCAGGCATTTCTTGCAGCAGCTTGTGTTCCTCATTGATATATTAAATCTATGAGGTGCATTGAGATGATTTCATTGTGTGATCCCAGTAGTTCCCTGAAAGAAATTTGATTCTTGTAATGAAACGTGGTTTTAAAAAAGCACATGCTAATCCCATGTTTCCTTATTCACTCTTGTTTCTTTCACGTCCATATGAACTGTAATGTTAATGTGTTATTTTCTCAAGGTGGATGTTTTCAGGTGGGGGTCGTCAGTGCCTACTCTTCTGACTGGCTCTGCTTTCCACTGCTCTGATGTACTTTGCAGGGTGAATGAACTGTGAGCAGGTGTCGTTACCAGCATGGGAGATGCAGGGAGGTGCCTCGGCCCCATCTATAATTCAGCTGTTACACAAACACACACACACACACAAACACATACACCCTTTGCTTCATGGGAAGGACTTGTGCCTAAATTGTGTGAAACTAGCAAGCTACACCCATCTAATAGAGCTACAATGTCTGTATCCTACATAATGTCAGTGTTATATAGAACAGGGGAGAGGGTTTGGCCCAAATTCTATTTCATTGATTACATTTAGCCAAAATTAGGATCCGTTCATCTTTGAGTAGCCACTTACAGTGTTGGGCTAAAGCTGTGCATGCTGGACTTGACTCAGAGTTTGTGTTGTGCAAGAATCCAACATACACTGCTTTAAGATAGTGCTGTAAACTGATGCATTAATCAGAATACACCCATATGGTCATTGGGTTGCCATGATTTAAAAAAAAAAAAAAACATGCAGTGTGTTCACTCAGTATGCAGTGTGTTCTCTCAATAGTAAGCCATTATGTGTGACATGATGATGATGCCCAGTTGGTTGGCCAATACGACCACCAATCTATAGATGAAATAATTTCTGGCCATGATGAATTAACTACTTTATTGGTCAAATCCTGACCAAAACATAGCAGCTCTGATAGCTGTAGTGTGTACTGTAGATGCTTGATTTTAGCAGGCTAGCTCACACATTTCTGAACAGATTTTCATAATTTTTGTACAAATGAAAGTTTGTGAGGCCCTCTAGCAACAGGACTATAGGTTGATCAAACTGGAAATCTCAGTTTTAGTTTGTAGTAAGAATTGCAGACTGGTGGCAGACTCCGGAACTTCAGGAAACGGGTTTAATCGTTACAATTGTTACAGCCTGAAAGCATCCACCATTAAATCTAACTTAAACAATGAAAGTGTTCCACTTAAATGCACTGAGGGGAGTTGCATACAGTTAGCATACAGTTGAAGGAAGTGCAGTGAAAGGTGATTGGTTCTTTACCTGGCGCCATTGTGTCTAATTCCTGTTGTTTCTGTGCCATGCCAAATGGTAGCGGCTCCTGGCTGTCTGAGGCAGAATATACTTCTAAAATTATTGCTATCAGTAGAAATTGGCATTAGCTTGGCAATAGCTAGTTTTCTCTCACTGGAATGGAAGTGGTCAGGCCCAGTATGGGTTCCCTTTTAATGTAGCATAAGCCATCATATGACTTTTCTCAGGTTAGGTCCTTCACCAGTTGACATTCACAGAGGACTGTAGATGTACATGACATACTTAAGTGCAGATGTACCTGACAAAAAGGCACTAGTAAGTCAGGACCAGAGCTTCTTTAAAAAAACACTGTTTTGCTAACAGGAAAATCCAGAGGACATTTTAGAATCTGTTCAGGTGGCCTCAACGATTGGTTGTCAGGTCTTTGGACATCTTCCAAGAAAAAATGTTTATGAGCAATGGATTAATAATAAGCTATCTGTGAGTAAATTCCTGCTTAAAATCATTTGTGGACCATGAGTTGTTATGGATGAAGCTTCATCGCTGTTGTTTGCTTTATTCACCCTCTGTTAGTGAACCACTTTTTCCATCTTGTCACTCTCGATTAAATAGTCTCTGCAAATTTCACTGTTAACATTTAGAGCTGCCCAGCCTCTGGGTTATAGACTCAGCAAAGGAAACTGCTGTCAAGAGAGAGGAGATAGTATTCCAGTGCATGTAGACTGTGCGGGTAAATGCAGGAAAAATCACTTCATGCTGCCTGTATGTTACATTATTTTTTGCCTCAGTGCCTGGTGTGTTTGATATTTGACAAATGTGCCCTGTGGAATCGTTGAAATTATGCTTGGCTGACATTTCCCCCCCTCCCCCACTGCGTTACTGTCAGACATTCAGTGTTGAGGGGCAGTGTGATGTAAAGAAAAAAAAAGATGTATGCAGGACTGGGCTCTTTTTCATATGGAAGAACATAGACATATCCCTCAGTAGCTCACATCTTGGCTTTCCAAGACCTTTCGTGACCTTTCTGACATGCTGAACTGCAATCTTCTCAGTCACTCCATCCTGACATTTCATCCTTTTCCATGTGCGAAGCGCTGGTTTTTCCACTCAACTTTTAAGTCCAGAAGTCCACATCATGGGAAGAGCGATTTGGAGTGCATACACTGGCTTTAGCTGTTTCACTAAAAGCAGCACACCCCAGTAACTTTTGTTGGATAGCTGCTGGTTCGTCCACTGCGGCTAGGACTTGGCTGCTCGTTTGCCTGTGACTGGCCATGAGGGTAGTGGCTCATTTAGCTCTTCCGAGTGGTTCCCAGCTGTTTTGCCTCTATCATAGTAACCAAGCCCATGACAGCCGCCCCTTCCCTTCCTGTTGCTAAATACCATGGCAGTCAGACAGACTGGCAGGAAATGAGGCAGATCTGGTGGTGACAATTATGGGATGGTGATGCACTGGGATTAGGTTTACTGACATGTCAAAAGCCTTTTGAGTGTAGCAATGTGTAGCAGCAATAGAAATAAAAGATAATATGTTGGGATAGAATAAAGTAAAATAGAATTGGATACAATAGAATTATGGTAATTGCTCAGCAGGGGAGAAAATGTGACTTTGTCCATACATCTATGTTCATGTTAGCGTTTTTTCCATGGCTTAAGTGAAAAATTAGAGTTCACTTTGGCAACTTCAGTTTGCCACCCCTGGCATTCATGTTCTGACCCAATTCTGTCGAGCTCTTCAGAAAGTTACAGTGCTGCCTGCGGGACATGGCTTACAGAACACCTGGTGCTGAGTTTCATAACCCAGTTTGACTGCATGTGCAACAAAGCTGTTACTTTTTGTACTTTAAAAGTATCCTATGCAAGTCTGTGATTTTTGAACTATGGAGCTTCCTACAGTCATTAAATTTTTTGTTGTAACTTACACCACCTTGTCTATATTGTTCGGTTTATTAGCCAAAGGTCAAGAACCAGCGACGATAATGTAAGTTATGTTGACTGACAAGGTAATTAACATGATTTCAAAAGGCTCATGCTTGAGTTGCTTTCAGTTTAGTTTTTTCTGCAGGGCACTGAAGCTGATCTTGCAAGCATGACGTTTTGGTAGACGGCAGGTACGGCAGAGTGAGCCTTGTCTATAATAAAGTCAATTGGTGTCAAATTTGTTCTTTAGTTGAAAGGGGCATAGAAAGCAAATCACACTCACTAATTTTTCAAATGAAATGTTGAACACTTGTCATGAGTGAAAACTCTGGGTCCAAATTAAAACAGTGGCAGTTTTTTATGAATCACACCTATAGAAGTCAGACCAATATAAAGCTATAAAGTCAGACATCTGTAGCACTTTGAGCACACTGTTACAATCTCGCTCACCACACCACTCTGCTTGCCCTGTTTTGCTGGTCTGCTGCCCCTATCTACAACAGAATGCTAAAGTAGAAGCACCACTATTTCAATAGCATTCTGCCTCCAAGTCTAATCGAGTGCTGTGCACTCACTCCCCTCCCCCATGCCTCTTCCCACTGCCCTACCCTTGTCTATATTGTGCTCGGGTGAGTCCACACCTCACCTGTGCTGTCAGGCCCGATCAAGGGCTGGTCCGTCAGGGGTCTGGTGCTGGGCCGTGACCTTGTGCTGCCTCGGCCCTGTGTCTACCCTCATGCTGACTCCTTTTCTCACTCTCAGTGTTGAGCCTCTCTCCAAGTCTGTCAGGCTTGTTTTGGTGTTCATGCTGTGGGCAGACGGAATGTCACCCAGTCTCCAGTTCAGGGTAAACAGATGGATATGTGTGCTCTATGCCAGTTTATGCATTGGTATAGACTGAAAGCCTTCCAGGTGCTATGCAATGTTTATGTGGAATTCTTTTAGTATAGAGGTATCTTGAATGCAGCTTTGCATTCATATGCATTTTATGTCATACAGCAGTCAGATGTAAGTTGTATTATTATGGAAGGGCCGGTACATATTTTTTTGGATAACTTAACCTAAAAACCACACAGCAACTTCAAATTCATCTTTCTCTTTGTTGTGGTCCAGGGAGACTGCAGAAGTTTAAGTTCCTTTTTTCAGAACTGTGTACTGTAGGAAGTTCTCAGTTTTTGGTGCAGTCAAAAATAGAATGAGGCGTTTTAAAAGGAGAACAGACAATACAACAACAGATGTGCTGCTGTTTTAGTTTTAGTTTTAGCTTTTTGTCACTTGGACTGCCTCCATACTAACAGAACGTTGGCTGGTGCTGTGCTGTCAGATGCAGAGCCCCTGCAGAATAGTAGCTACTCTGAGAAGCTATGAAGGCCCTGAGAGGGGAGTTTGTGTTGCCAGCTTGCCCTTGGGACAAGAAAGTGGGAGGCAAGTTACGGAGAAGTGAAGCAGAAAGGATAAGGAGGGGTGGTGTGTTTGTGTGTGGGTGGGTGCACTTGTGTGAGTTCATCGTTGTTTGTTTGTGTGGGTTTGTATATAGGGGTGTGCTGGAGGGCCTGTGGTAGTTCCAGGCCGTGGTGACCACATACACTGCTGTGCCTCTGCCTCTGCCTCTGTCTCTGGGGGTGCAGCCACAGGGGTGACGAGGAGGTTGTTGTGAGCTCCAGAGAAATCATGTGTACCAGTTTAGCATGCAGTCTGATCCACGGGCGGATAGAGGGATGCCATAAAAGAAGTGGTCGAAGTCAAGGAAAAAGAAAATATTCTTGTTTCAAACTGGTTTCACAGGTGTGGATTCCATTGAAAATGTCAAAGGCAAAACATGTGGGTTTGATAGTACATCCACCCCTAATATCTTCCTAGTACCTTAACTAAGGGAATTCATCCCACACATATTCACTGCAGTCATGACGCTCTTTATTTTGATAGCCTAGTTTCTGAGAATTCTCTTTCCATAAATGTCGAGGGGAGGGTAGAGTCGAGGGAAGAAAATGGCAAACAACTCTCTCTCTCTCTCTTTATCTCTCTATCTATCTATCTGTCCCCTCTAAACCATAGACCACCATGTGAATGTGGGCCACTTGAGTAATGGCACTATCCTGGTGATTGGGACCATCTGGGACTGCACTGATGCATAGGGGCTCTGTCGTTCCGTTTCGTCCACTTCCTCTTCGCACCAGATGGCCCTCAGTTTTGAGCGAGGGATGACCTTTGAGAGGGCTCGCTGGTCTTGCGTTCTTGCATTCCCACAATCAAACTACCCTACCTTACCCTACACCCACCCACTGGCATGTTTGTGGTTCACTATGGCTTTGTTGTCCCAAATTTCCAAATCAGCACACAGAGAGATGTACCCAAAGATGTACCCAGACATATTGCAGTACTCAGAGACTGTTTCCTATCTTCATCCCTGTCTCTCACAGAACAACCAGGTGTTTCCTTTTTATTCTGCGCCTACTGTTATTGAGTATCTCCTTGGAGAACATGTCAAAAACTTGTCAGTGGATTTCCAAAAACTTTTACACATGACCACAAAACTGGTATGTTGTTTCCAGCTTCTGCATTGAGTAGAGAGCAGTTTGGCGACACTGACAGTTGCCCGTCTCTTATTGATGAGTGGAGAGGAGCATCATGCCCTGCTGTCTCTTGCCTCTCTCCCTTTCTCTCTCTCATGTTTGCTCACGCAACCATGTTGTCAGTTTGTATGATTTATTTATTTGTTTGTTTGTTTACACAACTGTCCCAGCCCAACTGGTCATTTGCAGCTAATACAGATTTTATTTTTCGCACGTCAGTTTGCAAAAAGCCCTTGGCAAAGCCTGTCAGACTGCAGAGGACACTTCAGAGCGATCAGGCTTTTGTGAAGTGATACTCGGCTGTGACACCACCAGTCTAAATGTGCACATTGAGAGCACTGCACTTGTTGAGTCACTCCTAATATAACCGTGTAATCAGTAATATGAAATTACTGCACAGGCCGAATGTCAGTGGAGGGGGGGTGGGCATTGTAGGCTTAACTTTCAATTTCCCCTTTGCTGGCTGTGTCTTCTCCAAAGGAGTGGAAATAGCAATGCTATTTTGCTGGTGCAGCACAAGCTATGGTTCCATTTACCCAGTGGCCTTACCTCCCAACTGCCACCACCACCACCACCACCACCACCACCATCCCATCCCCTTCTGCTATGCTCTCCATCAGTGAAGAGCTAATGTGATATTCACACTAAATCTCTTTTTTCAAAGGACATGCCATGGACATCTTAATCAGTAGGGTGCCACTATGAGTGGGCAGAGCACTGCACTTGTAGTGCGGGGTGGGGATGGGTGCCACTGTGCCTCAGGGTTTTGGTTTCTGATGCCGGACCTGAGCTTCACGGAAGTGATGGGTGTATCCTGCTTGAAGGGGAACACCAAGGGCTCTAAAAAGTTTGCTTTGCATGTGAGACGGTGCGTGTACACAGACACACACATACACACACACCACATACACTCACACTCACACACACTGACATTCATACATAAAAATGGGTCATCTGATTACTCCGCAAATATTGAACTCAAACGGCAAGAGATATTATCAGAGACAGGCATTCTGCTGGCACCCCCTGTGAAATGTGTGTGAGTGTTGGAGCCACTGGTGAGGTATACTTATATGATGTGCAGGGCATATTGTACAAGGCCTGTTCATTGGCATGTTTCATACAAGCAGTAAAAGTGACATGTTGACAAGGGTGGGAAGTGAGTTTGTGTGTGTGTGTGTTTGAGAGAAGGAGAAGGTGCAAGCAAGATTATGTGTGTGTGAAATTGAGAGAGTAAGAAAAAGACAGTCATGTTTGTGTGTGTGTCTGTGTCTGCTCATTTTAGTCTGGGGACAAGTGCTTATCAACTCAGCGCTCTTATCACGTGTTGAGAGGCTGTGTGGTCTGGCGTCTCTGGTCGGTCTTTGGAGTTTAAAATGCTCTGGAGGTCTCCAACTGGAATTTTAATTGCTGTCTCCCTTTGTAACATTAAGCCCTGTAACAAGGCGGCGCTGCCTTACTGTTCAGACCCAAATCACTGACTCCAGTCATACAGACACCACAAGAGAACACATCAGCATAAAATCATTATTGAAGTTACAGTGGTTTTTGTGGCTTTAATAACTTTGAGCACACAGATAGATCGACATCACATGATTAAACAAGTTTGTTCCTCCTTACACACATACACAGACACCCACAAACACATACTTTCACACATATTCATACACACAAACTGTCTCTCTCCGCACACACACACACACACAGACACACACACATACATACATACATACATACATACACACACAGATAAACACAGATAAAGAGAGCATGGGGCTGCAGACTGTTACTGCATGGCTCAGTATGGTCAGCGAACAGACAGAAGTGATGATATGGGGGATGGGACAGACACTGTGCACACAGTCTTCACGTACACACCCATAAGTCACAGGCGAGTGCTTACAGCCTGCAGTGTAAGAACAGTGGTCTTAACATAGACCCAAGCTGCACTAAATGGTAGTTGGTGAGAAGGTCTGCCCATCAGATTGAGTGTTGTTTACTTGTCAAGGCAGGTTTGGTTTCAATGCAGTTCTGGTGAACTTCCAGAGAATTCTCTCTGAGGAATTGCCTACCCTCCTGTCACCACAAGGAAGTGTAAACAGCAGCATCCTCTTTCAGAGGCCCCTCTCTCTCTCTCTCTCTTTCTCTTTTTTTTACAGTAAATGAAAGTATCGGTGCAAGATTTTTGTTTTTTTCTTGCTCTACTCTCACATTGTGGTTTTCAACTAGGTGCTAATCCCCGTCCGTGCTTGAGAAAAGCAACAAGTGCATTTTCACCTTTCAGCTAACCACATCACATCTCTGTGTTAGTACGGCTTTGTCTCAGAGCATGATCTCTGATCACATTTTTCTCTGCCTTAGATGCCATTTAGAAGCTACAGGCTTCAGCTGCGTTTTTTTTTTTTTTTCATTTGCATCACTGTGTGAAAGACAAACATTTGATGGTTACAACAACACCACCCACTGGATGCCTGGTTTCTTATATGGTTGTCGCATTGGTTCTCATTTTTGCAGGGGCGCCTTCTCAGAGGTGGTGCTAGCAGAGGAGAAGAGGACTCAGAAGCTGGTGGCCATCAAGTGCATCCCCAAGAAGGCGCTGGAAGGCAAAGAGAACAGCATTGAAAACGAGATCGCTGTCCTGCACAAGTATGTCGTCCAAATCTGCACTCAAAACATGCACGCGTACAACTGTACATCATTACACCCCATAACCACCCACAGTATATGTTGACACAGGAAGCAGAATTAAATACATTGCTTAAGCACGGGCCAAAACTGATTCCTGGACACTTCCTCGTCAGCTTCCTAACAGTGCCATACTCTTTCCTTGCTGAAAGAGTGCTGTCCACAATTACAATAATGCCAGGAGGGTTAAAATGCCTCCTGTTAAAACCACTGGAATTATGAAGCACCGGAAATGACTGAACCAATGGAGTCAAATCTATTTTTAGTGCCCTTGTTGCCTGGGTTACTGCAGGCATAGAGGCCTAGCTGTTGCACAGAGATCTTGTCACAAATGACAAGATGTGTGTGTGTGTGTGTGTGTGTGTGTCTGACAAAAGACACAGAGAAAGAATGATAATCCGAAAGTGTGTTGTAATAGCAAAGAAAAATGAGGAGATGACTTGTCATTGTTCATAGAGAGAAAGAGAGAGAGAGAAGAGGGGAGCTGGGTTCTGGCAGAGCTCACATTTTGGCCAGATCAAGTTGCAGGGGAGGCATCTGAGCCCAAGTGTCGAGGGAATGACGCAACGCTCAAGAGCCGGTCGACCCTCCAAGCAGATGGCTCAGAGGCAACAACGCGTCTTGACTTGTCTTGAGTCCAAAAGTTCAGCAAACTGCTTTTTTTCTCTCTCTCCCCAGCCAATTACAAGTCGCAGTGGCATATGTCGCGTTACATCATGAGGCCCCATCGAAACAGCCCAAAGGAAGTAAAAGAAGTGATTAGTCAACACAGTTGCATCACTCAAGCAATAATGGCGGGTGGGGAAAGAGAAGCTGTTTGGGTGTTGGAGCTGGAATGAGGAAGGCGCTCAGCAAGACTTCATACTTTGTTCAGGGTTTTGCAGGAGCCCATGTTTTCTTCTCTTAGCCCTCTGTGGAAAAGCCATTAGCATGGTATTGTTTGTGGCTTACTTCATTAGCGTGGCGAGGCTCTTTTTGGGGGGTGGCACACAGGGTAAATAAGTTTTTTTTTACAACAGGAGTAATTAAATTGCCGGGCCTTTTGGCTAAACAACCCCCCCCCCCCTACACACACACACACACACACACTCACATCAGTACTTCACTGTTGACAATCTGCCAGCTGTAGTGGCTTGTGAGCGCTTTAAAGCTCGGCACTGTGTGGAGCCGAGAAGCAAACACATACACTCACTCATGAATGCTCATGTAATGTAGCATCACACACACACACACACACACACACACAAATATATAAAACCCTCATTTTGTGAGTTTGCTGCTTCCACTGAGCTTACAGGTGACCCAATGGTTATGAGGGCTAGAGTAGAAAACACACACACACACAAACACACAAACATGCCTTCTCTCCCCTCCCCAGATTAAGACAGACAGAAAGATTCTGATATAGGGCATGGGCTACCATTAGTTAGTTTGTGTTTATGTGTGTGTGAGAAAGAGAGAGAGAGAGAGCAAGTCTCTGACATATGGCATGGGATATCACTGGTGTGTGTGCACGTGTGTGTTTTTATGTGTGTGTGTGTGTGTCTGTCTGTGTGTATGTGCGCGAGAGAGAGAGAGAGAGAGATTCTGGAATTCATAGGGCATCACTGGCTTGTGAGTGAGTGAGAGAGAGAGAGAGAGTGTGTGTGTGTGAGAGAGAGAAAGAGATTCTGGCATAGGGCATCATGGGCCCAGTTGGGATGTTTACACCACACTGACCTTATTAGGCTCATCAGTCACCTGTTTCATTGCGCCTTCTGCCATCCCACACCCCATCCTTGCTGTCTCTCCGCAACCTCCAGACCCACCTGGCTCTGAGGCATCATTAATTCTCCAGTTCACCCCCGTAGCACATTAGAATAAATTAGACCTGTTTTTTCCCCCGGTCACATGTGAAGTTACTCATAACAGCTGAGCTCTGTGACAAAGACAATGATCAAAGATGATACAGAACAATGGGATAAGGTAAATCCTTTAATACAGAATGACTTTAAGTTCAGTGAAGGATTCTGACATTAGAATGAAGACACCTTGTGGAGATCAGAAGTACTGCAAACATGGACACCAACAATAACAGATGTGAGGAAAACTTGTAATCAGAGACAACAGTGTTCCCTCTCTCTAAAGTATATAAAGAAAGCAGTGATGCAAGTTGGTTTTGGACTGATTGGAAGGGGAGAATGCAAGAGGACTGACAAAAAAAGTCTACTGGTAGTATTTTGGCCGTCACAACTAGGTCAGAACACTTTGCACACTGCAATATTAGGACAGCCTGATAGACATTCATCTGCAAGGCAATATTCACAGAATGTGGCCATGCACAGCTTACATAATAGTTAAATCAAATATCTGCTCCAATCTCTGGTCCTGTCTGTCTGCAAAACAAAATTGTGCTTAAAATCATGTAATATGAATGTGGTGTAACTCATTGGGAACAAGGTTTCTTGTGATACAATTTACGTGAACAATATTCTCTTGTTTTCTCAAACAGAGCACTTGCTGTGTTGTAACCTGGTATTTTAATTAGACCATCACAAGATCTTATATAAATTTAGACTGTCTTGTTTTAACCTAATTCAGTTTAGTGCAGATACACTGGTCTACTGATGCCGTTTAATGGCCATTGATTGCATCTATTGTAGCATCTAAGGCAATGACTAAATGAAACCTGTGTGGATCATGAGACAAACACACTTGCCTCACCAAGGGATGGGATTGCATAAAAGCCAGGTCCATAAACATATTTTATATATATGTATATACATATTTATGCATATAAATGCCCATAGGGTCCTCTTCATACATAAGCACTGTTTACGTCTTTGTAAACATGGGTGGAGTGTGTCAATGTGTCTTTGAGGGTCAGTGAACTGGTACAGTGAACTGGTACAGTCTAATTCATCAGTGTTTATTCTCTTTCTCTGCCTCGCTGATAAAACATTTTCGCTTTTGTGAGCTCAGGGTTGTGTGAGCATGTGAGCGTCTCACCCAGAAAGGTGTCAGATGGTTATACAACGACAACTCTGTGCCTGAATACCAAATATGCCAAACAAGGCTTTAATGGTGTCCTACCTCTTTTTGTGTCTCTGTATGTGTGCATTCTCAGACCACCCTCTTGTTAAAACTGCGTTAATGCCTCTGTGTTGATTTATTCCACTGGAACTTCGCCTTTGTGCTGTAGGATTGAGGTTAACCGCCCAACCTACTCAACCCCCCCCACCCATCTCTCCCAGCTCTTCTCCATTGTACGGTACTACTGTGTTGCCGTACCTGTGAATGAGTCATTCCAAATGCCACCACGAAGGTGTGTTTATGCCCCTGAGCCATGCTGCGGCGTATTGCCTTCATTTCCATAATGCTATGGGCACCTGAGGCTTCGGTAGTAGTGGGCGATTCCGATTCACTATGCTTTGAGTGCGTATGTGTGTGTGTGTGTGTGTGTGTGTGTGTGTGTGTGTGCGTGTGTGTGCGTGCATCTGTGTGTGTGTATGGTTGGGTGCTTTGAGGGTGCTCCACCTGCTCTGAGAGAGGTACTAGAAGTGAGAGTGGGAGACTGTCATCACGTCTCTGTTGAAAGGGCTCACTGTGGAGGAGAGACGGTAGCGAGTGGGAGGGCGCTGGCTTGACTGGATAAAGGAATAGAAAAATTAAATGAAAGAAAGGAAAGAAAGAATTTAAGAAAAAAAAGAAAACAGGGTTTTTGCAGTGACTCACCTCATCTCCAATCCTTCGCCAAGCTGTCGTGCCTCACGGGGGCGTTGCGACGTGCCGCACAGCCAATTAGAGCCCCTGTGTGATTGTGTGTGTGTGTGTGTGTGTGTGTGTGTGTGTTTCTTACACTTTTTATGCTCCATAGAGAGAAAAGTACAAGAAAGTTTTTCTTCTGCCTCTCATATTCCATCTCTCTCTCTCTCTCTCTCACACACTCAGTCTCTACTTTTGTCATTTGTTTTTCCATCACTGTAGGGAGTAGAAGTAATGCACATATCCTCTGAAAAATCATTGCATGCCCGTGTCCCTGAGTCAGTTCTTTGTTCAAACATACAGTGGAACATCTCCTGTTTGACCAACCACTTAGCATCAAACTAGATTCATATAATCCTTGCCCAAGTGTGTATATAGCACCTGCTAGCCTATTAGATGCCAGCAGTGTCTCTGCTCTGAGGCCCCGTCATGATGTCTGGTCGTGTCACATCTGGAGATCTGACGGCTGCCTGCATCTTGGCTTAGTGCAGAGAACAGGCTCCTTGCCTGCTGAGGGCTGTGACAAGTTGATCCAGATGAGCTCCGTGTCCCGTCCTGTTCGCACTTATTTCTGGGCTCGATGAAGTCCTTTGAGGGGTGGTGGTGTGTGTGTGTGTGTGTATGTGTGTGCGCATGCGTCCGTGTGTGTGTGTGTGTGTGTGTGTGTGTGTGTGTGGAGGAGACATGTAGAAATTGATGGCTGTGTTGGATTTAGTGCAGAGTGTGCTGGAAGTGTTTATTCAGGTCAGCCTGATAAAGAGGCAGTGAGCTAGCAGGCTGGCAATGAGAGCAGTGTTTTACACCAGGCTGTAAATAAAAATGGCTATTCTTCCGCATTTAATGTTCAGCATGTGTTTGATCTGATGGATGTATTTTGATGCTCTCCTCTCTCTCTCTCTGTCTCTCTTTTCTACTCTCCCCAGGATTAAACATGCCAACATTGTTTCCCTGGAGGATATTTTTGAGAGCAAGTCACACCTCTACCTTGTCATGCAGCTGTAAGTGATCTTATTCTTCTTGTTTGCATCAAGCTAAGATTTTTCTCCCTATGCCTTCCCCAGAGGCCTTCTGAACACATTATCTCCTATGCATCATCATTCCCTGTACACAAAGCAGTACATAGTACATCTCTGTGTACAAGTAATGAAAACCAAAGCTATCACTCTCTTTTAAAACATACAGCGTCATCAGACTGTAAGAGCCCTAAATGAAGTAAAGTGCATGAGAGTTCGTCCTTGTTTAAACTCCTGGATAATAAATTAACACCAATCTGTCTGGAAGGGTTTATGTTATCTGAGGAGGAGATATTTTGACTTGACCTTGAACGTTTCCAGGGCCGTGAGTATGTCAGGAGTCTTTAGTGTGGTTACATTAGTTAAAAACTGTCCACTGAGTCTGTGGCAGTGGCAGGGAAGCAGGCAGGCAGGCCCATACACACAATGATGGCTTGAGCAGAAAGACAGATGGCTTTGGGCCTGCTCTTGGCTGTGAACAGGTGGTTGTCAGTGTGCCACGCTTCACTAGAGATGCCAACTTGGGCCCTGTGTTTCTCCCTCTCTCTCTCCAAAAAAAAGCAACAAAAACCCAAGAAAAATATGATCAGCCATTCCATTACCACACTTGTTTCACAAACACCACGCTCTGGCACAATGGACCCCGCAAAGCTGTGAAAATGTATTTGATTATCGTCTGTTTTACAGAGCTTGTTAGTTTTCCCTCTCACCACCTGAATGTTAGTTTAACACATTTCTGTTACAGCAATCACATTACAAAAGCCTGTGGTCTCTTTTATAGAGGAGAGAGGCAGCATACATCTCCAGTAGGATTTTTTTCTTTGAACGCAAGCTGAAAATAAACCGTTCCGTGATCTCTCTTCGTAACACCAACATACACAAGGCCATTGTGTTCCTGAGTGTCATGTGAATGTTAGCACTGCAATGTGTGCTCCGTGTTTGCATATGGGGTTGTGTTCATGTGGGTCGAGTTCATTCTGTCCTTTTGTGTTCTGACTCATAATCATAATTCAGTCAGGTGAACATAGCTTGAAATTCTTTACAACCTACTGCCTTCTCTCCCTAGTGGATGGAAACACAGAGAGAGAGAGAGAGAGAGAGAGAGAGATGGCATGTCGATTAGATTCCCCATGGAGATCTCTCCCACGCCGAATGTCACCCACCATTAATTACACATGTGTCTGAAAGGCCTCTGTATTGTTTGTTGTTCCGACGGGAGAATCAAGGTAAAGGCGGCAGTGGTGTATGTGCAAGGAAAATAGGGAGGAGAGGAGAAGAGAGAGAGAGATGAGAGAGAGAGAAAGAGAGATGATGGGGCTGAGCTCACGGCAAGATTTACTGCTGAGCGCCATGAGAAATGGAGCCCACACCTGCCGTGTTCCGCCCACCAGCCACACTGAAATGTCACTGGAGAGAGAGAGAGAGAGAACAAAGAAGATAGTCTAAGTGGGGGTGGTCGGGCCTGTGGAGAAGACAGACTAATAGAGCATGGGGGTAAACAGAAAGAGAGGGAACAGAGGAGGCAGGCCAACAGAGACAGGGTGATAGACAGGGCAAAGGAATGGAGATAGGAGAGGGAGTGGTCCGAGTGTATTTAATTGAGTTCATTCTGGAGGGAGGGGTTGTACATCAAAACAGGGTCAGCATCACCTTGCCTGCTGCGATAACGGTGAAATAAAGCAGGTGCTTTTAACACACCTCCTTTCGTCCTCTCCTCTCCTCTCCTTCCATCGGGTTCCAGCCGTATGCATGAGGGTGCTCAGTTCAGTGACACACTAGTGCTGTCTCAGCTTTCATTTTGTCAGAGATCTGCCCTGCTGCCTCCTCTAGCCCAGGCCTCTCCCTCCCTCTCTCTCTCTCTCTCTCTGTCTCTTTCCCTCCCTCCCCCTCTCCCTTTCTCTCTCCCCCTTTCTCCTCATGTGTTTGGTTCACTCTGCAGAGTCTGCCTGGATGTGATTCACTTGCTGGCACTTTCCACTTCACATCACTATTTTTTCTTTTTTTTTTGTTTTGTTTTTTGTTTTGTTTTTTTGGTCTGATTACAGTGGCGTGCTTATAGACTGCCAGTAAACAAATATATTTTGGGGTCTTGTTAACTAAGTGTGGAGATGAGTAAACTTTTTTTTTTTCCCTCCTCATGGGAGGAAAGGAAATAAACATTCTCCATCCTGTCAAGTGAAAGGCCTACTTGTTGTGGAAGCATTTGTTTAGTCTGTGTAAGAAATAGAGAGGGATAGGCATTGATAGATTGATAAATATTTCTAAAGAGTGGATGAAAGTTGAAGTGACTATAACATCGATTGTCCTTGACAGGGTGTCTGGTGGGGAGCTCTTTGACCGGATCGTGGAGAAAGGATTCTACACGGAGAAGGATGCCAGCAAGCTCATTCAGCAGATTCTGGATGCTGTGAAGTACCTCCATGACATGGGCATTGTGCATCGCGACCTCAAGGTGAACTCATATGGCGAGTGTGTGTGTGTGTGTGTGTGTGTGTGTGTGTGTGTGTGTGTGTGTGTGTGTGTGTGTGTGTGTGTGTGTGTGTGTGTGCGCGTGCATGTGTGTGTTTGTGCGTCTAGCTCACCTCAAGGAAATCAGTGAGTTCGTTAAATTCAAGTTCAGTAACACAGGAAAGATAATCTAGGTACAAATAACTGAATCACACAGGGCTAAGTGCCACTGTGGTGTTTGTAATACAGGGGGTGTTTTCTGTGTGACTGACTAGCAGGCAGCTTTATTACGTTATACAACAATAGCACTGGGCTGTTTGTTTCCTTGTCCAAGGCTTAGAGGGCCTGACTAAGTTAAGCTCATTACTTTCCTCCCGACTAACGAGCCCATTTGTTTACAGGCGGTGCAGTGAAGTGTGCATAGATTGATCCTCACATCAGATGGCTAATTAAGTAGTCTGGAGAGGGTGTGTTGTGAGGGAGAGAAAGAGAGACTGATGGACTGGGGGGGGGGGGATAAAAGATGGAGAGTTTCAGAAAGAAGAGAAGATGGAGGGATGATGTTTATGAGTAGAAAAGCCAGGGTAAGCTAAGTCTGACCAGGGGGCAGTAATGGAAGAAGGTTGGGGGAAGTTAGTCATCTATCTGTCTAATCATCCCATCGTTCCATCCATCCATCCATCCTCCCTTCAATATCTCCACAAATTTTACTTCTTGTTTGAGTAGTATTTCTTTCTTTATCCCATTAGTGTATAGGGAAATGGGACTGACCGTTTCATCCCCCAAAATAATCCAGGAGATCATCCATGCAGTGAATTCAACAAGACCCAGTTTGTTGCATTGAACTATCATGGGACAGCATAGGACTCTGTATAAGTGCATGTGCCTTGAGGAGATGCAACTCTTGCATCTTGTGCCTCTCATGACTAAATTCAGTGGAGAAGGGCCTTGGGGGACAGTCTGACCCATGGGTGTTTGTCCCCTACAGCCTGAGAACCTCCTCTACTACAGCATGGACGAGGACTCCAAGATCATGATCAGTGACTTTGGCCTGTCCAAGATCGAGGGCTCGGGCAGCGTCATGTCCACGGCGTGTGGTACCCCAGGATATGTAGGTACGGAGGCGAGGATCACCGAGCAATGCTATCTACATGTCCAACATACACATACATACATACACACACACACACACACACACACACACAATAAATACCCAAGGTAATCATTTTACTATCGGAGAAACAGTTCTGATGCCTGTAATAAGACAGTCTTTCTCTGTTTGCTTCTCTCTTACACACACACACACATACACACAGACACACACACACACCCAAGGTCATCATATTTCAAGATGCTATCAGAGGATCAAACCGGTCTAATGCATGTAATAAGACACCCATTCCCCTATGCATTGGGGTAGAGCCCCGCAGAACAATAACAAATTACAGGCTTGAATGACAGCCCTTCAGGGTCAGACAAGTGTGCTGTTTGTAAACCCTTACCAGATACTCCCTTAGATCCGCTACAGAGCACTTATCACTAAAACAACATTGATATGCCAAAGCGATAAAAGTTTCATAAGCTCAGTGTCCCTGCGTAGATGCAAGCGGGAACAGATGAAGTGTGTTATGAGGAGGACCTTGTGGGGTCATGGTAAACAGCCGGTGTTTTTGGAGAGCCTTATTCATGCAGCAGTGGGCCTGCCAGCTAAGAAAACCCCCTCCAGCTGCCTGTGACCAATCGGAAGTTAAGAACCGTGCGAAGGCAGATATGAAAATACTCTTGTTGCGTGTGTGTGTGCGTGTGTTTGTGTTTGGCAGCTCCGGAGGTCCTGGCCCAGAAACCCTACAGCAAGGCAGTGGACTGCTGGTCCATTGGCGTGATCGCTTACATCCTGTGAGTGCTCCTCTCTCCTCCACTTCCCTAGCCTTTGTGCTTAGTGGAGATCTGTCGGTCTCTCTCGCTCGCTCTCTCTCTCTTTCTCTCTCTCCTACTCTTTACTCGCTCAAGTATCCCCTTTTGAGCTCCAAGGCTTGTATAGCCATTGTTTATTATCCTGACGCACTCACACAAATGAGTTCTCTTTTAATGAGCCATCTGATTAGTTTTCATTACCGACTAATTAGGTTTCACATCATCCAAAGTGGTCCACAGCGGTCTAAAGGGCTACTGTGAATGTGTACAGGCTTCAGGAAATAAATAGGTTGTACTCAGAGAACTGCTAAGGAACTGTGGTGTTACTTTACCTCACTGTGTTACTGTGTTGTCCTTTGTGTAGTCTCTGTGGATATCCTCCGTTCTATGATGAAAACGACGCCAAGCTGTTTGAACAGATCCTCAAGGCAGAGTACGAGTTTGACTCGCCGTATTGGGATGACATCTCTGATTCAGGTAGTGTGACACACACACACACACACACACACATATACAGTATAGCTACACAGAAAGATACACACAGACAGACATGAAGATGCTCACACACATACACACACAAACACACAGACATATGCAGTATACCTACACAGAGAGATACATGCAGACATGTAGACACACACACACACACACACACACACACACACACACAAACATCTCTTATCTGAACTTGTCAGCAGTTTCATGTTACTGGGAAAGTTTCCTCTAAATATCAGCTCCTTTGATCCCTCATCCAACTGTCAGTTTGTCTATGAGATTAGCCGTAATGCTCCGGTGACGACCCTCTGAAATAATTGGAGTGAGCTCAGCCACCCCACTGCAGAAATTAATAATGAGAGCATCTGAGAAGCTGCCATTTTTTTTTCATGCTTGTTGTGTTTTCTTCCTGTTGGGATAGCCATGCATGTAGCAGTTGCAAATGGTGATTATGTGGTGTGTGAGGTGTGTGATGCTGTGTTTGCAGCTAAAGATTTCATCGTCCATCTGATGGAGAAGGATCCTAGACTCCGCTACACATGTGAACAAGCTCTTCAGCATCCCTGGTATGGATTTCGGTGACCTCAATGCCCACACACACACGCACACGCACACACACACACACACACACACAGAAGAAGAGAAAAATGCTGACACAACATACACAAATGATATACACACAGATCGGCAGACACACACACACACACACACACACACACACACACACGGCACACCACAGGGCCATTCTTCATCCACTTTTCAGCACAGTGCCTTATATAACTGCAGTGATTTATGGCTTGCAGGACTGTTAATTGCTCAGTGTCAGAGTCTGCCTGGGAATGTCTGCAAAATGAATTAAAATCAGTACCCCAGACTTCCCCATCATATTTGCAGCCATAGTTTCTTCCCTTGTGTGTGTGTGTGTGTGTGTGTGTGCACATGTGTGTGTGTGTGTACATGAGTGAAGGGGCCATTAGTCCTAATATTGTCTCATGTCTCGCACAGGATTGCTGGAGACACAGCTCTGGACAAGAACATCCACGAGTCCGTCAGCGCCCAGATCAAGAAGAACTTTGCCAAAAGCAAATGGAAGGTCAGGACCATCCCTACTACTGTATATCCTCTGTTCCCCGTAGGCCTGAATACTGTATCAGGCCTACCAGCTCTTTTTGTTAACTGAGACGCAGTGAGAGAACTCGCTGTACCCTTTTACCATCACTGTTGAGGAAGAACACAGGAAAGCCATCTCCCTGCATTATTTACCTCAGCAGTCAGCCAGTGATTCTGTAGTGTTATATATATATATATATATATATATATATATATATATCCAAGCACACATGTGCTTTGCCTCTGGGGAACCCATAATGGTCCCTGCACCATTTGTAGCACAGACGTATCCCCAACAGAGTTACGCAAGAGTGTGTATGCTGGGTGGGTGGGTAATTGTGGGCATGATGGAGCAGCGGTAACACTGCCAACTGATCGACTTGGCTTCGATTCCCAAACCCCACATTCCAAATCTGGGTTGCTCTGGATCATCCAGTCAACCAAAGGCACATCTGGCAACATTGCATGCAGTTTTTAGGTTCATTTACCAGATTCGCAGTCACCTTGATTATTTAATGGCCCATTACGGGGTGAATGAAGGTTCGCTCTGCCCCCTCTAGCGCTTATTTGCACAGTTACTCTTGCCGATTTTTGACAGCAAGCCAATATCAAACGAAACCGAAACTGAATGAAACTGAAATTCATTTTATTACCTTATCAGTCAACATAAGTCTTCGAAATGATGATTGCTGCTTCCTGTTCTTTGGCTTGCAAACCAATCCACATGTATGGGTGAAAATTTGCAATATTTTTAAAAAGGTTAGCGACTTTAGGGGTAGTTCTGTAGGTAAATCGCAGACTTGCCTGGTATCCCTTTAGTTTTATATTTCCAGTGCACTCACTGTGTGATTTTTCTCTCCCCGTGTCACCTCCCAGCAAGCCTTCAACGCCACAGCGGTGGTGCGGCACATGAGGCGGCTCCAGCTGGGCACCAGTCAGGAGGGCCCCAGCCAGACCAACCTGCCCAGTCCGTGCCACGCCACAGGGCAACTGCTGCTGCCCGAGCGGGATGAAGAGGAGGAACAGGAGAACGGGGAAAAGAGTGGTCAGTTTAAAGCACTTTTTTTTTCTCCACTGATATTATTCTGACTGGTCTGTTTGCTCTGACACTGTCATAACGCAGAAAGATTCCCCATCTGGTGATGAACTGAAATCCACTGACTAATTTATATGGAGCCTTTCTACTATTATACAACTTGCTTGCATGCTGGATGATGAGTGCTTTTATATGACACGTCAGAAGAACAGGCCTGAACAGACGGTGTATTCATGTCCTTTTACAGAGCAAGTGAAAAAGCTATGAATTAGTTAGTGGATTTCAGTCCATCACTTGCAAAGTTGTGAATTTGCAAGGTTTGAGGTTGTAGAGCATGTTGATCTCTATCTCTCTCTCTCTCGCTTCTCTCTCTCTCTCTCTCACTCACTCATTCACTCTAATTGTTTAACTCTGTCTGTGTCTGTTGTTCAGAGGCCCAGTGTGAAGGCGGCTGTTCGGAGGTGGCCAGTGACACCCTGCAGAACTGCACCTACCATTGCCACCCCACAAGTCGCGTGTGAACGCCACCGCGCCGTGCCAAGCCGCACCGTGCCGCCCCACTGCCAAAACAAAACAAAATAAAATGACCTCAAGACTGTCCCTGTTTCGCATCACTGGAGCCTGACACTAATCCCCAGTCTGGCCAGGAATATGGAGTGTTGTTCCAGTGCCCCGCCACTAGGGAGCGCTGTTGTGTAAAGAATCCAGGGTTATGGGGAGGAAAGGGACACTAAATGCCAATGGAGGGAGTCACTTTAGGCCGACAAAGGTGGAGGAGAGAGTATACACAGTGTAAGGAGATGGAAAGAGAGAGAGGAGGAGAAGTGTTCCTCAGTTGAATCATGGGTAATTCTTTGAGAGGTGGACAGAGCCGTGGATGTTGTACTCATCCTTTATAAAATTGTCCTCTGTCTCTATCTTGATATTTCTATATGCAGCATAGTGTTTTTTAACGGTTTCATTTATTTCAAACAAAAAAAAGGCTCTCTTTCTTTTTTGTTACTGGCAAACAAAAGTCCTGGCTTGACCTCTGTACCTCATGTCATTGGATAACTTTTGCTTTTACTTAGGAGGATGGGTTTTCCAATGCAGAACAGTAGGAGCGTTCAGGGTCTGGGTGTGTAGTCATATATGACTCTGCATGAATATTGTGTCTATAGGTTTTCTTCTTTCCTCTTGAGCACAGATTGCATTGAAGTCACAACCTTAGTTTGTGTGGGTAAAGTCAGGCGTAAAAAGCAGGTATAATACTCGCATGTATACATTCCTTCTTGACACCATGTGTGTGTGGTATGTGTTTCTCTCAATGTTGACTCATGAGTTCTTCCTGTGTCCCTTCAGGACATTTGACATATTTTGTGCTGCATTCTTCTGTGTCTTCTGTGTCAGAGTATTGTGACCTTGCAATACCCTGTGTGTGTGTGTGTGTGTGTGTGTGTCTTACATTTAAATGAACCAGCTCAGCTTATCAGACTCTGCAGTGCCTTCAGGGTTGCAGTATCAAGTGTTTGCGTTTTCTGTCTCGTGTCATTCCAACATAGATGTGGACAGGTCAAAATGATCCGTGTTAAGTGGAAGAAAGTCATTGAGTGCATCAAACTTATCATTGCTTTTTATGTCATTCAGACAAGGCCAACGTAACTAGTATATATGTCAGTATACAAATAGCACTACATAGGCAGTAAGTTCACCAGGCCACTGTAGCAGTTGGCATTTAGCTAGATGCAACTTGGAAGTGCCCGAGTCTTAGCCAAACACCCTTTTCATGGGGACACAGATCACGTCAAACTCTTATATAATAATGCTAGACTACAGAAACAGTCAGTGTCTGAAGGGTTTTTGTTTCTTCCTGTCATAAAACCAAACCGCCAAGCATGCCCATGTTGTAAGCCCTTCAGGCGTGTGTTTTTTTTTTTCATTGGTGTATTGCTTTTCTCTCATGCTTCTTCTCCCATTCATGTTTTACACAATTGGTTGTGTACAGAGCAGCATAAATTAAAGAATGTACATGTTTTATCCTCTGGCCTCATTTTCTTATTTCAGAGTTTTTATTTTGTCACAGTGTTGCTCTGTTGCCATGTTTTCAGTTGCACATAGTCCACTTGTGTCCACAGTCGATTTCATGGCCATTGTTTTATTCCCGTAGCTCCATTCACATTGCTGATGAACTGAACTCATGCATCAATGCAGTGATAACACTGGTGTCTAACAATGAGGAAATGAAAGATAGATGATATTTTCCAACTGACACACACACATGCACACACACACACACACACACACACAGACAAGCCAATAGCCTAGTCTCTGAGCAGGTCATAAAACTGAAATAAGGGCATGTACATCTCTGTCCAGTCCAGCCTTATGGCTTGTTACTCTGGAAACAGCCTCTCAGGCACTTATGGGAAGGTTCCTCTGTGCTTTCTCTCTCTCCCTCTCCCTCTCTGGGGTGACCGCTGCTTTGAGAAATCCATCAAGGAGAGAGAGAGAGAGAGAGAGAAAGAAAGAGAGAAGGCTGTAGTCCACAGAGTTCCATGGGGGGATAGAGGGTGGGGGTAGTCCATCAACGGTCTGGACTCTTTATTCTGTGTCAGACTGGGTCTAGAAAACAAAAACAAGAAAAAAAACAACCAATAAAAAAGAGGTGTTGTGATTCTAAGATTCTGCATGTGTAGAATGTGAGAACAAACTAAGTGGAAAGTGAAAGTGCTGTATCTTTTATTTTGATGCTGGATATATTATTTCTATTTCTAGCACCTTGTGTTGTATCATTTGCGCAGGGTACCTGTGTGAATGTCAGTTTTGTGTGTGTGATTCTGTTGGTGCGTGTGCGTTTGCAATTGTTCGTATAGGTGGTTATATTGTGAGATTGCTTAAGAATTAGATCCAAGTTTTACCAAATACTACAGTGATGTTTTAGAGAAGACACATGGTATGTCTGTTGCCCAAATGCAAATGGAAATTTTTGACATTAAAAGCACACCCATTCATATGCAGTGAATGCCACATAACAAATAATGAACTCCGATCGGTGAGAGTGTGCTAACTAACATTTCCTTAAGAAAGCCAAGACTCACTCTAGTAGAATTCACACCTCATTGTCCCTGAGGCAGAAATCTCAGTGCAACACTCCTGAGCCTCTGTTAAACAATGATGCAGTCACTTTCTACCAATAAACTAAGTGCATGATGGATTGAAGTGGAGGATGTTTACTTATACATTTTCCTGATGACTTGAAACTGAAATGATTAAGTTTCCTGATGTTGTGGCCATTGTTGTAGGTAATGTGTGCTAGTGTTTGCTTGAGTGGTTATATGTAGCTTGTGTGCTGTGAAGCTGTAGGTATTGAGGAGCACAGGAATGAGTGACCAGACCACCCTTTGACAGGACAAACCACAGCATCACAACAATTGACTCTACATTGAGCCTATAGGCCCTCAATTTAAAAAAAGAAATATGAGAATAGGCACCATTGCACCCATTATTGGGCCTAGATTTGCTGGGCTTGTCTAAATGGTAAAGTTTTGAAGAATGCTCGACTTAAACTCACTATGAAATCATGATTGCCTTGCAATTCCTTGCAAAGCTGGGGTGGTCAACTGTATTTTTTCTTCAACTTTCAGGGGTATTACTAGTATGTTTTTACTTGAGTGTGTGGTGATTTGTTTGGCAACATTATATTGCGCTGTATATACACCGTATGGCAGAACAATTCCTTGCATTGTTGTCTGCATGGTGTGGTTTGCACTGTAGATGTGAAGATAAGTAAGTCTTGTATACACCATGGAGATATTGTATTCAGATAGAGTATATATTATTTTTTTGATAATATGAAGTGAGGAGTCTTCATATCAGAATTGTTTGTCAGCATTACTTATTCAAGGACATTTATTTAATTCTCCACCCAAGACAGTATGTTTTTGACTCACACTCAAAGTAATGTGTAGCAAATGAAATTGCAGATTGGAAAGATTTCAGGGCAAAGCCACCTGGTTGTTTTGGATGCTAAGTGGTATTCAGCACTTTGAAGAAAAGAAATCTCTACTGCAGTCAAGACCTATTTTTTTACAGTCTCCTTTTTATTACTGCCAGTTATAATTGAGTTTCCGTACCATGCCCATTCTATGATGAAGTCTGGATGTGGAGATAGTGGTGATGTTCTGGAAAAACAGAATGATTAAATTTGTTGTAAATTTGTTTTTAAAGTATTGAAATTGCCATCTGTATAGGCCTAGTAATGTACTGTGAGCAGAAGTGTAAAAATAGATCATCATATCGATTTTGGTTAAATACTTTGACAAGGACACTGGTGCTTATGTTGAACACATTTAACACTTAATTTATAGAAAATATGACTAAATCAATAGCCCAGTGATTCAAAATCAACTTTTTGATCTAACACGTAGATCAATTGGTAAACCACTCACAAATGTGTCACTTTATAAACTTATGAGAATATATTTTCCTTACACCACTACTAACTGCTAATTGCCACTAAAGTAGACCCCATATCTACCTCTTAGACTATTCTTATGAAAGCCAATTCTTTGGTTCCTCCATCTTAGTTGAGGCTTGTTTGTGGCCATTCAGCCACACTCTAAGGAAAATCACAAATAAACAAATAATCAAACTTGTCTCTGGGACATGAAGTGAGGCGATGAAAATTGATGTACTGAACAGGGAAACAGCTCAGGTTAGCAACCGGGGTTAAGATTTAATTTCCCCATTTTCATTTTGATCAAAACTTTATTTATTTTTTTTTTTGAGAAATTAACATATTAATTAATTTGTGAATCTTTGCCACCTCATACTAACAATGTAAGCTAATCTGAAATGTATTATTTATGCAAATAGGATAAGAAGGGCTTTTAATCTTTTGGGTGGGTTGTTGAATCTATGCTTGGGTATTACTGAAGAATTGTCACATTTATTGGTTTATTGCCCTTGCCTTTCTGCGGAGTCTGCATTTTAAGCTTGTTTGAATGTTCCTATCTTACACTTCAAAACTTGTATTTCTGTTATTTTCCTGTTTGTTTCAGTTGCACTGAGAATTGTCAGTAGCCTATGTTTATATATGAAGACATATTTATATGTTAACAGTATATATAGCCTTTAAAAGCTGTTATGAGCTATTATGTATTGATGCAATGCATCGTGGTCCTAGAATATGACATATGGAGTATTGCTCAGTATTAAAGCCAATGATTTGTACTTTGAGGAGGTTTGTTTATGGACAGTCTATTAAACTTTCCTTGTCTATGCCCTGCCTGTCCGTGTCTTCTTTCCGTGAGGGTTTCCAGATGAGCTGGCACGCAGGCTGTCTGTCATCATCAAGACTGCTGTTTGTTGTTTCAAGAATGCTCGCACGGCTAATGCCACTGCTGTCTCACGGTAGATATCCATTTCATAAATTCGCCACGACAAAGCGAGGATTAGCCATAGCATCATGAGCTGTACGTGACTGCAGGCTAAAGAGAAATGTGAGTTATGTGATGCGCGGTTGGGCCAGGCGGCTGCGTCAGCAGGGGAGTAAGGGATGTGGTGATGGGGATAATAGCAGTGCGGCCCCTGCGTTTGGTTTGGAAGGGAACGATTGGGGTTTGGGTACTTGCGAGGGAAGCAGTGCTTGTGGTTTGCTAGGGGATGGAGAAAAGGGACAGGGACCTTAGAGTTTGGGGGTGGGGTTTGCAACCAAATAGCCTTCACTTAAGAACAATTTTCCCATGAGCTGAAAAAAACTGCTTCTGGTCACCTGGTCACCTGGTCCTCAATCTCAATTCACTCAGCGAAGTATATCCTCTGGTAATGCACAGTCCTGCTCGTCATTAAAATGTTGCTGTCCCTTTTAAGCTTCACAGAAGTGCCTGTATACCTTTTCAAGGTTCTGTATTCTTTGGAAGGCCCCTGCTGTGCTTATTTCCCTCCCTTGTGGCTTTTTTCCCCCTTGTGTGTGACCATCAGACCACCAAGCGGACTAGCCTTCACTCTCCGCTTCCCATGGAGTCCCCCAAGGACCAGCCTAGCTCTGAGACCACCCAACTCACTTCCCCCCACAGGTCTGCACACATTCAAAACCACTGGAGCCATGCGTGCCTTCCTGTGTGTGGAGCTGGAGGTCACTTTACCTTTGCTGTCATCTGACAGACAGGTCAGACAGGACCGTTACTACAGGACTAAACTCTTCCCTCTCATAGATTCTTAATTTTAGCCCCTTTAGCCCCTTTAGTCTATTTCTTTGCATTTTACGCTCTTTTTAAAGAAAAAAAAAAACGTGACCGCAGCTATGCAGTGAACATTAGACTCTAGAATTCTGCACACCAACACAGAAGCATTGGGACCAACCAGATAATAAAGAACCAACTTTTGGACTTTCTGTTTTTCCAATCATTGCTTGTAATCAAAACAGTTTTTTACCCACATGATGTGATCTCCCTTTCCCCGATTTCTTACCCATGCTACTTAAAACCACTAAGCCTCGTCCTGATGATTGTGGCTGGGATCAGAATAAACACGATGGCGGAAAGCTTCCCTGGCTTCTGGACTGTGTAAGACTGGTTGTACTGCTAGCAGTGAGCAAACAAACTACATGCAGGAAACATCCAAGCCTACACCCTTGTCTGTTCTTTTTACATCCCCTCTTCTGTCAATACTACCAGTGCTACCCAGCCCAAACTCAAAGCTGTAAGAATTGCCTATGTATGTGGAGCTTTGGAAAGAACAGGCTTTCGTAATGTGCCAAGTGCTCCTTGGTGCTTTGTATGTGGCAAAGGTGTGGATTTGTATGGGATGGTGTTTCCTACAGAAAAAAGACTGCTGGAGACTTGATACATATCTACCTTGTCTATGGTGACACATTTTCACTGGCCTCTGTAGTATTTTTTACATTTCCCCTCCTTTCTTCAAAAACATCGACTGGTTCCTTTATCTGGTATCTGATTCATGACACAGACAAGTGAAATCACCCAGAGAGAGGCTCTGTCCATGAGACTCCAACACAGAAAAGTTACTTTTGCCATTCCCTCAGGCCCCCTAATGCCTCACAGCTCTTAGTGATAACTCACTCCCCCACACACAAAAAAACTCTCTCTCTCTCTGTCTTTGTGCCGTCATTGAATGGCTCAGAGCACGGCAAACTCCCCCTCACTCCCACTTGTCATGAGGCCAAAGGTCAGACAGGCCACAAAACAAGCCTGACATATTCTGGCAGGGACTTATGTGTCATTCTCACGAGACAGAGGATGTCTGCGTGTGTGTGTAGTTGTGTTGGTGTGTGTGTGTGTGTGTGTGTGTGTGCAACAGCCCTGCGTGTACCAGAACAGGGCAGCCTCTGACCCTCCCTGTCATTTTTCAGTCTGGGCCCAAAGTCAGGATATTTATAGGGATAAGCTCAGTGACTTAATGGATACCTGCGAGGGATTTTAACAGAGCAAAGTGGATAGACTCACAAATCTACAGCAGAAATGATCACTGAAGTCATTAAAGTGATCTGCTCTTAGCCTTAAGTGTTAGCCATTTTCCATCTGCATCTTATTATCTTCGTATTATCTTCACTCAATGAAAACTTTTCACTCACACTTAGAGTGCTATCCTAGTGTATACCTTTGCATGAAAGCACATTGGTTTATTTTTCTCAGATAGATCGCCATCGTGATCTCACTGTGTATGAATTTCAAAGGTTGTCATTCTTTGCAAAGGTGATGTACTGTGTGTAGGAACATTGTGGACTCTCGGGAAGTTGTGTTATAGCGGTGACGGTGAAGACAGGAGCAGAGGGAGGAAAACACCGTCCATGTGTGCGCACACACTCGGACCGTTATCCAGCAGACAACTAACCTGTCAGCACCAGCACATTGTCTCCACATCTTTCTGCGAGTCCACAGGGCGATCTTTTCCTTTGCTGTGTCCTCGTCCAAGCAAGGGAGGGGTGTCTGAATCCGAGTGAAAACCTGACGCTACAAAGAGGTCCTATGTCTAGGTCCCACGGTGGCATCAAAGAGCCAACATATGGAAAGGTGAGGGGGTCTGACCTGCTGTCCAAGTGAGCTATCAGCTGTCAGAGAATTAGGTGTTGTCTGGATGATTGGGAACAAATTTCATTTTCTCAAAAGTGGTTTAACATGATCTTAAACAGACCTGCCCCATGTAGGGCTACATTTCACTCTTAATCTCACCACCCATCCCTTCTAGTTAAAAGGGAATCAGATCACATTTGGCCATCTGATTGACAGAAGCATGCTCAGTAGAATTGGATTTGCCTCTTGTGTTTTTCCAGCCTCACAAACTCTCCTGTGCATTATCTGAGGTTTGGTTGTGGTTCCCAGAATAAACTTTTTCATCATAACTATAACCAGTAATATCGTGAAGAATGGAGAATTTATATTTGGTGTCTTACCACATTTTACAACTTTTCAACATGTCTCTTGGCAGATGGCAGATGAACTGTACAGGATCTTTTGCTGAAAGTCATCCAGGCTTTTGCAGCCCCTTCTGCTCTCGGGGTGGAGATAGTCTGGATCTGGACACAGTCACCTGGCGAGCCATAGTCTCTGAAGTGCCAGAGTAGAGGGAAATATGTCTGACTTGTCGAGTAGGAAAAGTTTGCTCATTAATGAATTAGCCTCCCTGGTTAATGCTTTTTCCCCTTCCCTTCCCCTTCTCCCCTCTCCAACCTTCTCCCCGTTCCTAAATAACATTTGGACCAAAAGTTTCCAGTCGTCTGACACGGACTCCAAAACAAATTCAAACGCCAGTTTTAATGGCGCTCTGGGCTGGATGCTGGAAGACAAGAAATGTGCCGAGAGCGTCCGTCTGTCTGCATCCCTATTCAGCTGTCTCGGTGAGGGTTCTCTCCTTTCACCGGCTGTATGGACCAACCTGTGGACTGTACTTGAAATTGACAATCTGTCTGTCCATAGTTCATGTTTGTTTCTCATCCTTGTAGACAGTTGCAGCAACTTTTTTTCCCTTACATTTTTTTATTTTATTTTCTCTCTAACCAAATATTTTCATCTGTCTTGGCCTCACTGATCCCTTGTTGTTTTGAGGCTGTGGCTCGCCAAAAATGAGATACTGATATACAGTATAGTCTTTGCAAATGGATGTTTTTCATTTGTATTTGCCTGCATCTTATCAGGTTTGAGTTGGCTACGCTCGAAACTTGGCATGTGTGTTGTTTGCGGTTCTTAAAAAAAGGAGGCCGCGCACCAGTCCGGGGCTGTAAGGAGGAATGAAACTTTCCAGTCCACGGGCTGTCAGTCCAAAAAACGAGGGAGCGAGACAGGATAGGGAAAAAACGAAAGAGGGGATGGAGAGAGAGCCAGAGAATTATCAATGAACGGATTTTCCAGCGCTGTGACCCTGCTCTCGTCTGAATGGGACTCCTTTTCATAATGGTCCATTTACACCAGAGATCAAAGAACAGGTCAGCAGGGATGGAATTCCGGGGCAATGGGTCGCCTGAGTCCAGACAATCATAATGTACACGCATGGCAGCCCTTAATGCTGCATTAGACCCCCACACACAAGATTGCACTGCTGAAGATGACTTGGTCAACTCTTCTATTCTGCAAACACTATTGCACTTTAAACTTAAAATACTGCAAATTGTATGTTAGCAATATGCACTCTTTGTCAGTTTTTTCATTGTGTTGTAGCTTGAATGTTATCCTCTTTTGTAAGTTGCTTTTGATAAAAGCGTCTGCTAAATGCATAAATATAAATGTATGTCATTGCAAACATCAGCTGCATGTATTTTCACCATGGTTCCCGCTGAAATGATTTATACACTACCATTACATATGCACTGAACCTCAACTCCGAGTGAATGTATAACACAAACAGAAGAGTTTCCAAAGTCACCCGTCTGTTTGTTTATGGCTGTTGGAGACACAATGAGGGAAAAAAGGAGGTCAGTGTCTTTCCCCTAAAACAAAGACAAAAAGGAGACAGATGGCCTGCATTGTTGGCTCTTGCCAAAGAAGCCTGTATGGTTTAGATGTTCTTCAAGTGCATGCTGTGATGCTGAGGAGACAGAACATCCCCTCCCAGGAGCCTCAGTAAACTTCTCATGAGGACACCATTTAAAGTGTCTTTCAAGCCTGCTGTGAATAGGCAGTCCATCAGGAAGAAGGGCCTAGACAGTGGAGGGGAATTGTAGCAGAGGTGGAATGTATGCATGACTTTTGGACTGGGAGCTTGTTTCCTAAGGGAAGGCAGACGGTCCTCAGAGCCTTCAGAAGTTGGGATGTAATGCTAGCGTGCAGGGTGGAGTGAAGACATTGTCCTTACATGAACCCCACCTAAATCCCAATGTTTTATTCCTCTCAAGATCTTTTCCAAGTCAGTGTGACTCATCAAAATCAACACTGTCAGGAGCAATAACGATAAATTCCCACAATACTTTGCATGTAAATGACTCTGGGTTTTTGTCCCGTTTAGCGGCTTCTTTATCACTATATAGGGTAGTTTCCAGGAAATGGCCTGAAGAGAATGCGTAATGTGAAAGATGAATGAGAAAATAAAGAAATATAAAAAAAAAAAAAAATGATGCAACATTTGGCTGAAACATCATAGCGCCTATCATAGCAATGCTCTCTTGATCCTCTCTTGGCGGTGGTGGTGGTGGTGGCCATGTCAGAGTGGTGTTCAGGGCTCTGGTGCTTGTTGGGTTGGAGAGCTGGAGGGGGGAAGCATCCGGAGCAGATTGTGAGGAGGTGCCGTGCTGGTCATTGTCATTACCTCACCGGCATGGCAGGCTGAGAGGCTGCCTGGAATAGGAGAGTGTGTGTGTGTCTGTGTTTGTGTTTCATGTGTTGGTGTATGCATTCGTGTATGTGTGTTTCTGTGTATTTGTGTGTGTGTCTAAGTAAGTTTATGTGTGTGTGTGTGTGTGTGTGTGTGTGTGTATGTGTGTGGTGAGGGGAGGTGGGTGTTACAACATGAGTTCCACCAGATGTGCTTGAGTCGTGATATAATCTCCAATAAATGAATGACATCACATCGGTGGTCAGCTTTCCCACATTCCTCTCTTCTCTCTGACCACGGTGGGGCAGAAAGCAGAGTGCCACTAAAAATAGGCCAGGGTCACTGCGTGACTCTTCTGAATTCAAACAGGGTACGCACAATCCCAGATTACCCATGGGTCCTTGCGTGTTGCATGTATTTTAAATGATGTCATGATTGTCATGCACTTGATCCCTGATCACTTATTAGGGACCATTTGAGATGCCGTGAGTCCACGCCATAAGCTCTTAATCACACGCCTCTGGTATGCTGTGCAAACGAGCTGTGACTTTAGAAACAGTCATGTGAGACGCGCTTTGGGTTTCCACCGCAACCTTTTGGAAATGTAAACAAATCAAAACATTTGGTGCGTTGTTGTGCCCAAAGGCCAATGAGGTTTATGCTTATAAAGTCATGATGGAGTGTTTTCATGAGGGGCTCCAGACGTAACATTAGAGGTGCATAGCTGTGATAGGGAACGCTCAGGTGTGTGTGTGTGTGTACGCGTGCATGTACGTGTATATATTTGGGGGGCCACACAAAAACTTGGTTGTCTTCCCTGTCCAGAAACCTTCAAAAATGTCTTGGCTCATCCAAGTTGAGAAACTCAGCATCTACCCAAGGACTCGTGGGTTCAATAAACAAGTCGAGCGGAAAATATGAGAAAGTAAACATAATTCGTCCTAAGTCAGCACATAAATTTAAAACACAATTATGCACCGCTAACAACAAACACATGAAGTCATATTGCTGCTGCTTATGTTGAGGCCTTGGCCAGTGCCTTACATCTGCAAAGAAAACAAGAATATGTCAAAAAAGAGGGTGCAAGAAAGAGAGAGAGAGAATGAGAGAGAGAGGAAGGGAAGTGTTGAGAGAGCTTGAGATAATCACATCAACATGGAGCGAACTGATAATTGTCCAAATGGTAGCAATCATGCAGTCTGTGAAGGAGTAGGAAAATCACATGTAACATGTGGCCAACATTCTGCCAGGGAGAACAGAGGTGTCTTATCTCCGTTACTGGATAAAAACTCTGTGGGGATTCTCTGAGAACACGCTGGAGGCCTCCTGGGAAACTGTCCGCTTCAAAAGCCTGGCAATAAAGCTGACATCCCAGTGTAATGGGAGTAAATAGATGTTTTGCTATGCTTTCACTCAAACAGACTGTGTGTGTGTGTGTGTGTGTGTGTGTGTGTTGTGTGCTGTGCAGCAGAAGTGGGTCATAAAGCAGGGCCCCTCCTGGCTGGACTGAACCTGTTGCCCCAGAGGTTACTGTCTCACCACTGACAGCGCCATCTCTCTCTCTTTCTCTCTGTCTTTCTTTTTCTCTCTGTCTATCCTTGCTCACATCCAAGGTTGCTGTCAGCTCTCTCCAAGGCAGGGGACTTCATTTTGCCAAGGTCAAACACCTCTGATGTGGATGGACAAGCTTTGCTCCCAGAGGGTAAATGTTTGTCTTGACTGCTGAAAAGAGCCTTTCAGGATGTAAGGAGTTACCTAAGTGTCTCATCATGTGTTCTTTTCCCTGACAGACGAAGAACTAGAGAGGGGGGAAGTGTGCTTCAATGCACACAAAGCTAAGTATAGCAGCTGTTAGCAGTAAACAAAACATGATGAGTGTGTTGCACTTAAAGTCCACATGCCTCCTCTCCAGTCGAGAAGCCTCTGACATCCAGCTCTTGTTAGCCCAAAGCAGTGACAGGCACTGAGGGTCCTGTGCGGAGAACCCCCATAGGATGAGTAACAGTCTCGTTGGAGGAGTTCCGCATGGTGACAGGCATCTCTCCATATTGAGTTTCGGGACTCGGGGCCCTTTTTCAAGTGTGTGCTATGTCCATTAACTAGGGGTTGCGGGAGAAGATGATGAATCGCTCCTGACTGCTGGGACCCAGACGGGACGCAGGGGTGTCTGCACTGCTGGAGTTGTGTTATGTGGGGCCAGGCATGCAGGAGCGCCAAAGCAATGGGGTCAGTGTGTGTGTGTGTGTGTGTATGTGTGTATGTGTGTATTTGTGTATGTGTATGTGTGTGTGTGTGTGTGTGTGTATGTGTGTGTGTGTGTGTGTATGTGTGTGTGTGTGTGTGTGGGGGGGGGGTTGTATGCTCCACAGATTATGGATTACAGTTATATATGTGTGAAGGTGCACAGATGCATGCTAAAGCGGCCAACTAGCCTGAGTGCAGCTGTGACTAAGCCAACTGGGAGAGCTGTGCTGACGCTGGCATGGTGGCATGGGAACAGGGTTTCATTAAACTTTTAATTAGAAATTTGTGTGTGTGTGTCTCTCTCTCTCTCTCTGTATACTGAGTATACTCTGTATACTGATGTCTGTCTGTGCCTTTGTGTGTGTGTGTGTGTGTGTGTGTGTGTGTACTCTTTTTCTTGCAGCCTCCATTCAGCATCCAGAATGCCTCTTCCTTTTCCTCGTCTTTCATTCAGAGCTTGAAGAACCTGTTGAACAAAATGAGCAACCCCCCCTTGGCCTCCTTTAAATACCTTTTAATTATCGTGTAGTCTTTTCAGACTCTGGGTTATTAATACTGAAGTAGGGTGAGGGCAGAGGTTGGGAAGCCAATCAGCCACACATGCTTCCCAAACTGATTTTACAAAGACGGCCGGCCGTGAGAAACAACGAACAAGGGAAGGTGAACCCACATTTTGAGGATGTTACAATTAGCAATGGCAGTGTGTTGGTTTGGATAGGCTACCACCCCTTGTTTCTTGTGCTTTATTGGTACCTTGTGCACATTCATCTATTTTAATAGCGTGAAGGGTGGCCCTGTAAAAACACACACAGACACACACTCACATACACATTCTCTCTCTCTTTCACACACACACACACACACACACACTCACACACAGACACATACACATGCTCTCTGTCTGTCTGTCTCTCTCTCTTTCTCTCTCACACACACACACACACACAAAGAGGGAACTTCCCATCCCGTGTTCACATCAGCCTCCCCACCTGGCTCCCTCTACCTCTGTTCCATCCCGAGCTTCCTCTGTAATCCACCAGAGACTCGCAGTTCCCAGAGCGAGCCGGTATGGTGTGGTGTGGTGAGCACACACCCTCGTTTCAAAAGGGTGGGACAGTGACTGTTCAAGCCACAGCTAATGGTCTCGGCGGGCGACACCAGCTCTCTCTGTGGAATCAGAACGGGGATGAGCGCATGGGAAAACAGTAGGTTCCTCTGTAAGTACTTTACCATCAGTCTTTCAGTCCTGCTCACAAGAACAATGCCTGAGCAAGGGAATGACATTAAGCAGACGTGAGCTATATATATACAGCATGCCTCTGGACGGGACTTGATGGGAGAATTCTCTCCGCTTGTTCTCTCTGCTGTGCACCTGCGTCCTATACTGAAGCCTGGGAGATGGAGCCATGCCTTTTGACTGTGGCAAACAGTTATTGTTTTTTTTTGTATTTTTTCCCTCAGTGTCTCACCTCATGCGCACCACGGGCTGGAATAGCAATTACCATTAGACAGCCAACCTCAGGAGGCACAGTAACCTTAAAAACACTGACCTCCAACTAAAAGCCCACTTTTATATCCAGTCAGGCAAATGCTAAAATAACATACTGGCAAAGTCCTTGAAAAGTGGCACAAATGCACCCCGAACCTCTTATGCATTCCATGCTGACAACAAAAGACATTAACAATGCAGTTAACTGCTAGATTGGCTCTACAGTGTATGCTATTACTTTGCTCTGAAACAACCCATATGAAGTGGTATGCAAGCTTGAGATTTTGAGTCTACCTGTTTTATTGTGACGTTAACAGAACCATAAAAATACACTGTAATGCAACCTGCTGTGAAGCTCACTCTCAGTGTGTGTGTGTGTGTGTGTGTGTGATTGTGTAGAGGGTGGGGGGGTTTGTTTCATCCATCTCTGTGTCTAGGTTTTTACAGAACAATTATGACCTGTAGTGAGAGGGATGTTAAATTCCTCTGTCGAGGAAGGGAAGCATTGGCTGTCACAGTCCATATCTGAGTGATTACCAGCAGGAGCCCATGGGGGCCTGAGGTCTCGCTGCCTGGAGAGAGGAGCCTGCTCGGCGGACGGTCTTCAGCCGAGATCAGGGGCGTCCTCTGTGGATCCCTCGCTGAGGTCTGGCACGTCGGGGGAAGATTAGTGTTTTTGGTCTGCTCCCTCACACAACACTCGGGTAGATTTACAGAGGCAGACGAGCGTATGCACACACACGCTGACACAGAAGCAGACACACTCAGACACACAGACACACACACTCACACACACACACATGCACACACACGCACACACACAAATTCATAGAAGGGATAACATGATTAAAGTAATGCTGCTGTGACTCGGGCTACTTTATGCTGTTGTGGTCTTGGCTGAACTCTGTCTTTCCCCCACACAATGATTTTTTTTTTGTTATGAAGAAAATTCTTTCACCCTCTTTTATGGCCAGAGGGAAGATTGAATGATCCACACAAGACCCATCCATATTCCTTTTATTCTGGGAAATCCTTCAATTAAAGTTTCACCTCATCCCCCAATAAGGAATAAGAGGGTAAAAAAGACCAACTGAAAATAAAAACAAACAAAACTGTGTCTGGGATTAGCCCAAATTCACCGGGGAGGACCACCACAAGGCAGCCGTACTGTCCCACATCTGTTTTGCAGCTTGAGCATGTACACGGTTTATGTTGAAAAGGCTGTGTGTGTATATCATCTTTGGACCATGTCCATTGTAGTATGACAGATTTCTATTTGGGGGCTGGTGCTATGATGTACTGATGTTTTGTTTTGTTTTTTGGAAGGGGGGTGGGGGGCTGAAGAGGTATTCTGTAGCTGTTCCCCATTGGAGGTCAAGCCAGGCAGCCCCTCCCAACATAACCTAAAAATAATATATAGAGTAAGGTCATAAATGTCTGCAACACTTAACAATCTTATATAGTGACTGTGATATCACCCTTCTGTTTTATCAGAAATAGGGAACACATTGTAAATGATCTCTTAAAAAAGATCATTTAAAATCTCATTTTTTCCTATGTCCAATTCTTTTATGGGCACAAACACAAACCCATATGGAAAAGATTGTGTCCAATTCTCCCCTGGAAACAGTGTTGAAAAATTTTATAGGGTTCTGTCTGCCAAGAGAATTCCAGATTTGAAAAATAGAATTGGAGCATATACCCAGACTTGTACAGTACACCATTACGGGAGGTCACCGTATGAGGAAACTATTTTTAATCTTTCCTAACGCTCTACAAAAATGACTTGCTGGCTCTGCATCAATCTGCAGTAGTCCTGCACGCCAAAGCAATCTCTCACCCTCATCAATAAAGAAAATGTGAAGAAAGAGTTTAACAAGTGCCTGTGCAGATTGCAACTTGGACCTGCACCATTCAGAGAATGCATGAATGGAGCCAACCATACAGACTTATGAAGCACAGTTTTCAAGTTCTCCTTATTTTTGTGGGAGTGGAGCTCTAATGTGAGTTTCCCAAGTTTCAAAGTGACATGAAACCAATCTCTCATCCCATCTCATCTGGTCTCCCTAGTGAAAGCATTTTGGCTGACACGGGAAGCACATCTGATCCTATCTCCCATCATTTTGTCCCCTGGAGCTCTGGAGAAATGGGTGGTAATCTAGGGGACATGTTTTATTTTCTCTGTGTGGCTGAGTTCCACCCAAAACCACTCCACGGGAGGGCTGTTGGGGCCTATTGTCAGTTTCCCAAAAAAATCAGGCCAGATGAAGCTGAGACAGGAGGATGGACAATGATCAAATGTGATTACGACTGCAGGATAAACACGAATTTCCGCAGCAAAGGGGTTTTATGGGAACCAAATTCACAGGAGATGTTTTAAAAATGAGTAAATTGCCTGAAGGTTAATCATAACATCATCCAGAAGGGAGTGAAGGTATTTTGTCATAACAGACCTAGGGTCAGGAAGAACACGGCCATTCTATAGGCTGCATTATATATGATGGGTTCAAAATGTATAGGAGTAAACAATGAAGGAAAAACAACTACACATAAAACAAGAGAAAACCATTGAGATTTACAGTATATCTTGTATTTATATCTTTGGCATGTTTTTTAGTATCTTTTGGTCTTCTTTTCAAGAAGTTTTACAAAGCAGTTAAAAAGAATGATCATAAGACTGTTCATATAACTAGTTACAAACTGATTTATTTCAAATCGTATTACCATACATAAGACTACATATGAGGATACAAAAACATATTTGTAATGCTTTTCATTTAAAAGCCAAATGCAATACATTCTATCAAAAGGCACAATTTTCTCAATGTTGGAACATGTTAAATAGCACAACACGCCTCATTGAGTAGTGGTTGCATTTATTGAGTGCTCAGCACCCTATTCTCAAATAAAACTACATTTTCACTCAGTAAAAGTAAGACAAAAAAGCCAGCCCACACAATTTTGGAACCAGATAATGAATGTTTGGGGCTTATTTCAAAAATAGACTCTCAGTACATAGAATCTAGAGTAATATGTTGTAAATGAAATAACCAATAATGAATTTCTCTCCGCACAAAACCAATGAAAACTAAAGACATGGATAGCTTCTTTAAATAGGCATCAATGTCAATCTTTGTTTGAAAGGCAGTTTCATATATTTTTCAGCACACAGTCTACACAGTCAGACTAATAGTCAATCTTGGAACACAAGCTTTAGCCTAAATGTAAAAAATGCTATTGTCTTGGCACAACATGTGCATTTTATGCAACAGGGCCTAAGGCATTACATGGTGCCCTGTAACCCACAGTGTTCGTGAGAATGTCATCTGCGGTGTCCAAATGCATGCTGGAAACCATGTCAACAGAAGCAGGTATGCAAGATCAGTGCCCAGGGTGCACTGATGCAATGTGAGGAGGCAATGGCCTGTCAACACAGGGCCAACAACACCAGCTCATTACAGCCGGCCCAGGAGGGAGGCCACTGGTCAAGCCACGGCCAGAAGGCCTGTTAGCCTTTCCCTAACTGCAGGGGAGCTGGGCAAGGTAAAACTCAGGGCCTGGACCTTGACCAGGTTCCCAGTATGCCTTTTTCTTATAGAATTGAAAAGGAATTAGGTTACCAGTGTGTGTTGTCTGTGAAGCAGGAGTTTGAGACCCATTTTGATTCGGCGTCCAAAAAACACGTAAGCTGAGCTGTCACCTTCACTCTACGTTGCCTGAATTTCAAAAGACCTTAACATTGCGGCTGTACATTGAGATTGTACAGATAATGCATTTTCCATGGTGTAGCTTATGTACTTCATATATGCAAAGCTATGCTGTAAGGTTAGTGCTGTATGTGCTGTGGCAATTACAGTATAATTATGTATGAAACTTTCTAAGATTACTTATCAGGATGATTAGATTACCATTCCTGTAATGTGTGGGTTTCAGATGTATCATGCATCCTTATAGCAGTATATTTATCAACATGATTTACTTGCTGATGTCTATATTGAGTATGTACAAACGGGCTGAATGCAGAGGGGTGTGTGGTGACACTGGGCCACTGCTTAGCTCTTCAGCTTTTTGGGGATCATCTTGAGGGAGGGCTTCTGGTCTGGGTTGGTCTCCTGCTGTGGGTGCGGAGAGTCTTCGTGCAGCTGTTTGATCAGAAGCGTCTGGTCCTTCGTGTCACGCTTGGCCTGCCTCAGGAGGCGCTTCATGTTCTTCACCTTGTCCCGCAGGTGGTTGTTGGCCTTCTCCAGGACCTTGACCTTCTGCGAGAGCGTCTTGACCCGCTCCTCCTCCTCGAAGAGGGCCTTCTGGACCGTGGAGCAGAGGAGCTTTATGGGGACCAGAGAAGTTGCAGAGTAGAGTGAGCAGACAGAATAGCAATAAGGGAAAGATTGGAAAGATTCTTGACCAAAAAATTTCATAAAATACTGTAAGCCAAATAAAAATCAAACATCAAACTGCAATTTGTAAGAGCAAACCTACCACATTGTATTTGCAATACCAAGAATGTGCAAAGCAAGTGTTTCACTATTTGTAGCTGAGATGGAGAAAGCTGCTTTCACTTCTCAGAACTTGGTGCAATGATCTTAGCTTTTTCACATGTGAGCAATCATCTGCTACCCCTTTGAAATGCAATCCATTGTATGGTTTTGGTGAAGAAGGCTGATGACTTTTCGTATGTTTCCTCTTAAGTGTCTAACAAACTCATTTATAGTAAGGTCAGGCGTTGCCCTCCGAGGAAGAGCTGCAACCTGATCCCCAAAGTAAAGAGAATCAGTCAGTGAGAGCAGAGTGGCTATGGGTCAGCTGAGGTCTCACATTCAAAATATCTGTCTCCCTTGTTCAATGTAATAAATGGTGGTTATTTCCAACAAGAATACTAAGTCTTATAAAATAACCCTAGAAGATTTGAGCCATTGCTGGATGGGCCAAAGACTAATGAGGGGAACGTTCCTTGTTTTTTTGGGAGGAGAAACTGCCATATTTTTCAGCAGATTTCAGGGAGACATTTTCTGAGTGGGCTGCAAATAAATGTTTCTTTCTTTTTTTTTGTTCTCGTCTCTGCGTCTAACATGCATGCCTGTGGCCTGAGGCACAGGGAACACTGGAACACGAAGATGCATCCAGTTTAGACATTTTGAGGCACTGAAGAGGTGGGTTTGCACCCGCAGAAGAGTATAGCCTGCAGACTTCAGGCAATATCAAGTTGATAGAGAGATACTAGAGTGGGTCTCTTTCCCTTCCCCCAGGCTGTATGGTTGGTGATTTAGTTCGTGCTGATCCATGCTTGGATGCACGCTGAGAACATCCTGGCATGTGTTCTTCCTAAAAGAAAAGTCTGGATCTGGCTTTAATATCACCCCCAGATTATTCTGTGAGTCTGCCTTTTTCCAATAAGCACAAGACCCAGCTTTCAATGCGTCCAGCTAAATTCCTTCTGCCAGCTATGAGACAGAGATATAAGAACACAATTATCTCACTCAAATATGTGGTGACAGAGAAATCCTAACACGATGCCATCTGACATGGTTCTCTGATGCTGAAACCTTTCATCTACGTTTAAATGTTATGAAAGGAGATAGATCAGGGGGTCAACACTACACACACACTGATTTAGCAAAGAGATGAGTACAAAGACACTGCTTTGTGAATGAAGCAGGAGGTATTTGGTTTCAAAGCCAACAGCACCACCACCTGTGATGCTATCACTCAATCTCCTGTATACATGTTATTGATTTGAACTCGGCTGTGAGGAGTTCTACGTTCAGGCCTTTGCACAGGAACTCTTGGGGTTAATTGTCCATGGAGGGATTGTCCATGGTTGGTGCCTTGAGTCAGATCTCTTCATCAATATCCCACATGGTCACCTGGGTGACAGGGTCATGGGCTGATCTGTGTGTTGAGTGGTCTGATGTCAGATTTGAGATAACATTCCCAGACAAAAGCTGATGAAAACTTGTGTTAGTCTGGAGTACCTCAAACCAAGTATTGCTGAATGACATAATTCGGTACATATACTAATAGTGAACATAGATCTAATAGCAAACTGGCAACTTAAGATAACTGAATGGAGCCATGAAATTGAGTTTGAGAAATTGAACTGAGTGAGTTCACGGCCCTATCCACCGTTCATGGCCCTGACAGTGTGAGTTCAAACAACAGGGCTATGGTACTCTGGACCATCGCTTCAATTCTCCAGTCTCCTGTACATTGAAGCAGCTGTGAGGGAAAGCAATGCAATGTTGCTGCTGCTGTTGTTGTGTGTGTGTTTAAGTCAGAGTCTAGTCAACAGAAGTCTCCAATTAACAACGAACACATCAATCTCTCGCACTTCCTTGCCTGCAGATTGGCCATGCCTGTGTAGAATGCACACTGCTTCCTAATGCACTTACAAGGCCCGCAGCACTGAGAGCTATCCAGATTTCCATCTATTGCACTTGGCTCATGGCGCAACTGAGCACTGCTCCGAGTTCAGCCATGGGAATGACGTCTGCACTGTCCTGCCATTCCTGCTGATTACAGATTTGAGCAGAAACATGGTCATTTATGTAAATGTAAGCCATTCGTGTTCCATTAGGGTGACAGAACCCTGTATGTGCAGTTTGCCTTTGATTGAAACCAGCCCCTGACATAAATTACTAGGTCAGAAAAAGGAATGCAGGGTTGATCCACAATGATTTATTCATTTTAATAAATGGACACAGCTTGATTCCATACCGTAGTGTATGATGATGTTGCAGTTTAAGTCAGTTGCAGTTGCAGTGCAGTTAAGACTATGATAAGAACCATGTTTTGAAATGGTCTTAAACTGTATGCAGAACCCCAGCATCAGATGGGATGCAGTATGTGTGTGTTTGAGTGTGTGTGTGTGTGTGTGTGTGTGTGTGTGTGTGTGTGTGTGTGTGTGTGTGTGCATGTGTATGCGTGTATTACCCTAAAATGAAACAAACAGTTCTATTGCTGTTTTTCCATTTCGTTTCAGATTTAATTTATTCACTTCCAAATGAATCTTGGTCAATGACACACACACACACACATACACACACACCAAAAAAATAAAAATAATCCAGTTGTATGATGAGAGGCCCAGACCGGATGTGTGTGCGTCCCCATCTCACATCTGGTCACTAATTAAAATCTGCCGAGTGCAGTCACAACACTGACGACTACAATAGCGGTTTACTCTAAAACCTCTGTATTTGCCATAACAATTGCGAGCGCAGAGAATGATGGGTCTGAGTCCTGCTCTGCTCTGCTGCTGCTGCACTTAATTAAGTGTGCTCAATCAACAGGACAGGACTCCGACAAGCTGAGCACACGTTCCCTTTCTCGTCATCGACAGAAACTTTCCTCTCAAACTTTCCTCCCAAGTCAACTGGGGTGCCAGTCACATAAAAGAGCATTGCAACAGCTAGAGTCAGTGAAATAGAGCTATGTTTATCCTCATCGCGGAGGTCTCATCTCAAAGTGTTCTCCTAACCACCAAAAAGGATAATTTAATAAATAATAGTGTGTTAGAGCAGCGGCTATGCTTCACCTTGTTCAGAACACGTCAGTATAGACTCTTTACTAGAGGCTATAGACTGACTGTTCCACCAGACCACAAGGGCCTTTGCCTTACCATCTCCACAATTATAGGTCTGAAGCCAGAGATTCAGTTATTTGAAGTTTCTTTGATGTTCATTAAATTGACCCAAATGTTCTCTGTGATGGAGAAAGTTCTCATGACTCATCCTCAATGGAGAGGAGCTCTTGTTCAAGTGAACTCGGAACCTCTCCAAACGCACTCTGGCAATCAGTGAAAGGAAGGGGTCAGTCCAACTTGCTGGTCATTGAAGGGAACAGCAAGGACAAGCTATTGACAGGGGATACTTTACTGAAGGCCGGGGAACAGCAAGGATGCAGCAAGCTGTTTCAACACTCATCTTTAAATGAACCCTTTGTGTACATGTTCCATGAAAGCGAATGAAATCAATGTTTTGATCCAGCAGCTCAGCCAAAGTGGATTTCAACACTTCATGGCACAATCAAATCATTAATCGTGGAATCATGAATGTTATTTATCCAGTGGCTTACAGCATGGGTAGACATTTTCATAACTATGTATATTCCCTATATTGCTCTACTGACAATAGGGTTTGATTACAGAACTGCTGAGTCTGAGTCCCTTTGGATAAAAAAGTCTGCTAAATACCAGTGAAGTTTACATATCTGAATTGTCTGAAGTCTTGTGACCTGACCTTAGGCTATCTGGTCCTCTCTTACTGGTGAGGATTAAGTGGTGGTAAGGAGCATACACTGACCCTGCTGTCCTCCTGAGCTTCCCACTCAGGTGTGTACTGGTGCACGAGGGTCCCGCTGGTGCAGTTGGCAAACTGGAAGAGGCTGGCGAACATGCGGTGGTTCTCGGGCGTGTCTGGGAAGATGGGGTCCTGGAAGTTGACACCGTGGGGGATGATGCTGTAGTTTTCATCCATCCTGAAGGGAAGAGACACACTTTGGAGTTACAAACGACGGCAGGCACAAAGATAAAACATTAGCATTTCACAGAGCTTTAAGCAGCAGAGCCTAAGGGCAACTCACAACTGCGACTGCTTGAACATGCTGTACACTACAGAGAATCATGGCCTGTCAAATAATCTTCAGATATGTTCTCTGTTCAGGAATTTGACAAATCAATAAACGTTGGCCCACACATCATAAATCTCAACATCTTCCTTATGCGACACACATAACCAGAGGTACGACTTAGCTTAGCTTTTCTTCAGAAATGCCTCTCCTTCTGAAGAAATGCTTTGGGGAGCATGGTAAGTTAAAACAACTCGACTACAAAAAGTATGACTTGAAACACCTTTGTAGCTCTGAGAACAATCTGACAGGCCATTGGCTGGTTCAGTAGCTCAGTTCAGTGGTTTTGTCAAGGAAAAACATAGTGTGGACAACATGGTGCACCGTTTCCCTAGTCCAACTTGATCCAAGATCAATCTGACCTGTGGCTTTACTTCTCCTTTGCCAATGTTTTTTTTAGACTCCAGCATTACAGGAAATGCAAACTCGAAACTCACAGTCTTTAACCTTCAATGCTAAGTCTATCTCCCTAACCTCTGTGTGTGTGTGTGTGTGTGTGTACTTGTTTGTGAGAGAGACTGTACTCTCAGTTCATAAATCTCAGGGCTGGTGTATGAATTGCAGCTCCAGACAGTTTTCTGTGGCTACAGGCTTCTGATTCTCACTCTCTCTTTTTCTCACTCTCTCTGTCTCTCTCCTATTATTTCTCTCTCTCTCTCTTTCTCTCCTTTCTCTCTCTCTCCTGTACGGAGCTCCAGTAGGGAAAGGAAATGAGGGGAAGTCTGTTATCAAAGTTTTGGGAGGGTGGCAACAGAAATATTAATGCAAAAACCATGGTTACGCCGACACAAAGAGGGGAAATGAAAGCTCATTTCGTTGGCCTCTCGTTAAAGGTTTCTGCTCTTTTCTCTCTGCTGTGGGCTTTGGCCAGACGCCAGCTGCAGCTCCAGTTCTGGCTCCAGGAGAAGCTCCGGGCCCAAGGACCCTGAGCCCGAAAAAAAGAAAAAGAAAAATGATTGTAGCTCTTGTTTGCGCTTGGCTGATGACAGGGAACTGCACTCCTAATAGCCAGCCGTTGTTTTTGCTGCAATCATCCTGTACATGCGGACTGACTCTGAAGGGGGGAAATTGGTGTTGTTCTACGCGCAGATTCCCAGATCTGCACCTGAGAAGTGGGCCAGTGGGAGAGTGAGATCACACCTCGAGCCTGCATCTGAAGGGGAAGGAAGGGAATTAGCACTCTGCCTCAAACAAATTACACCCTAGTCTGATAAACGCTTGTTATTGCAGCACCAATCAAGCAATTAATCAGACGTCTTAAAGCTTTACGGAGGAATAGCTAGAACAGTCTCTTGACACACACAGTGAATGCAAGTCATGGGGGGGAACCCTGATCATGTTGAGGTATGAATGGTCTGCAGGGGGACTTTAGTTGTCCTGCACCTGGAACCCATCTTTCAATGCAGGTGCTATAGAACTATTGAGCCTGTGGAAGAAGTGCATGTTCCTGCTGGATCTGATGTCTAGTCCTCTCTGTCTCCTATGGGGAACATCAAACACTCCCTCATGCTTCTCTCTGTGTCACACAGGACAGGACCATGTGTCTCTTCTGTTGGCTGATACAAAAAAGGCCCTGGCTGGAAGAGGAAAAGGCCTATGTGCTTTGGTTCTGAGTGGAAAGTGTGAGTAATATCTGATGATGTGCAAACAGAAACACACACACACACACACACACACACACAAGAGATACACGACCACCACTGTGCAACAAGAACAGTGCATGTAAAACAGCATGCATTGCACTGTTGTGTGATTTGTTTATATGAGGACCGTATGTGAATGTTTTGCAGTACAATAAAGGAAAAAAAGAGCCAGTTTGGTGTTTCTTAGGATGGGTTTACATATCAACGCAACATGGGGCCACTGACAATGTTGACAGACAGCAGCTCTGGAATGTAAGCACAGGCTATGGGAGCTTAGTGTGCATATGGAGAAAGTGCATAGGACACACACAGACAAAGGAGATAGAGAAGGAAAAGAGAGTGTGAAACAGAAAGAGAGAGAGAGACACAGAGAGAGAGAGAGAGAGAGAGAAAGGGGAATGGAGGTGGTGGGAATTGAATGGGATGTGACTACATGTTACATTTGGAAAGGATCAGAGTATTCCAGAGCCTCTTTGTTAAACACGGTGCAGGGAGGTAGCAGGGCACTAGTGAGATCACATCATGGGAAACGTGTGCTCTGTTCCCTGCCACTCTCCAGGGGTGTTGCAAGAGCATGGCTATGGAACACTCTTGTCTCGTAGTCTCATCTTGAGGAAGCCACTAGTTTTTACGATGCCAATGCTGATGAGGACATGATGTGGCCAAGTCTCTCTACAAAATGTGCTTTCATGTTCTCTCTCTCTCCCTCTCTTTGTCCTTCTGTGTCTCTTTGAGAATGACTGGGTCCAGTAGTACTGAGGAAAAACATTGCCATTTGTTAGCACAGCAGCCCAGCGGATGCTTGGGGGTTATAGGAGCTGGGTTACCAGGGATTATTCTGTTTTGTGAGACCTAATGGCTTCCAGAAAAGGTTGCAATCTGGAGCCTGTAGTTTCTCAGTGCTCTTCATGTTCATTCTCAAATTCCCCTAATTTTCTTTTTCTTTTTTCAGGACCCCGGCACCCCCCACCCCCACCCAATCCAAAAGACAAAACTTGATGAAAAAACCCTTGGCCTCCTTCGAGCCATGTTTAGCCAGGAGCATATTGCTTTAATTAATGTTTCCATGCTCCCATTTTTTGCTCTCTCTCTCTCTCTTTGGTCAGTTGACTGGTGATATTTGTCCTGCCAAACTAGAACCAGCTGGCACAGTGGGCTCAAGACTTAAGATGCTTCACACAAAGAACTTAAAAAGTCGTGAAATGGAAGCATCCAGAGGGGAGTCACAGCTGAGACTTGTTGACCATTAGAGCCACACTGTCAGAAGTGAGAAATCAGAGGAGAAATGACGACAGAGCACGGTAGTCCTTGTGTATCTTTGTAGCATCTTCTCCTCCTGGCCGAGATTTACGGCGAGAACCTGAGGATACCATGACTTCATCTAAGCAGCACATCTTCCCTGCGTTTGGGTTATGTCAATGCTGGGTTATGTCTCCCCTGAGACGGATGCGTGAGCAGCCAGAACGAGTTTGGCGCACCATGCAGACCCCTATATAGCCTTTCTGACTCAAGTCCTGAATATGTGGAGGCACTAACATGGACGTAATTTTCCATGTTAATCTCCCCCAGTGTCCTGTCTGGGCTCTGCCTCCTGTGATTGATTGTGTGGAGAGGGAGAAGGAGATGGGGGGGAGGTGGTAGCTCAGATTCTGTCATTTGGAGCCCTTTGTACAGGAAATGGGAGCTCGCAGAGAGCCCCCGGTGGAAAAAATTTCAACACTTGCTTGCTGACTCAGGAGAACTTGCTGGGAGCAGCTTGCAACGACGAGAACAATGCTGCGAGTCGGAGCATGAGGCCGCCCGCGCCATAAAGCTTAATGACGCCGGCCCCTCAGATCAGATGCAGACAGCCTGGCCAACGGGACTCGATCGAGAGAGGACACATTTAAGAGCCTCTCAGATGACCACGCTACAGTGAAGTGCTTTGTGAACCCGATCTGGTTGTTTACCTAAAGCTTGCCTTGCTTGCTTTCATGTGTCACAGTGAACGTCTTTGTGCATCCCGATCTCCATGTTTATCTGGTTGGCTCTTAAGTTAATGAACTCCCTAATATTTAGGGAGGGTTGTAAAGAAAGACTCTTGGGGATGTAACAGGAGCTCCAGGTGCCCTAAGGCTAAGGGAGGGGGTTTGGGTGGAGGGGTCCTCTAGGAAGAGTGAGCTGCATCAGGGCAAAGTTTAGGCAAGTCCTCTTTTAACTCCCATGGGACAATGCAGGCCAACTTGACAGCAGGGATCCTCAGGGCTTCTGCTAAAACAATTAGGCATGCTGCACACGCACACACCTCCTCTGCTTGTTTAGAATATCAGCCTTCTCCAAAATCTTTAGCAATATTTTACTTGGCTTAGGGACCACCCTGGAGCACGCTGCGATGATCTGACTGGAACGCCTTAAAACGAACTCACTGGAGTGGCTTCAGAGTTATCTGTGTGGCGACGAAAAATTGGAGGAAGAAACCAAAACAAAACCCTAAAATTACCCCAAAAAAGACCTTAAAGAACATGATCAGAGAAGAGGAGACAGAATCTTCTCTGCATGTCAGCACAAGTATAGCTCTCTATGAATATTGCTGTTGTTCAGCATTGGCGGGATAAGAGCCCTAACCGGCCTATCTCTGGGTGTCCTCGGAGTGACTGCTGCTCTCTGAGAGGTAACTCCCATTCTGTGAGGTTGACTGCCCAGGGGCGACAGGAAAGTTACACACCCTGTAATCATGTCAGCGGGGAATGCGGTTGATGCTTTTCTGCTGTCACTTCCATACCACCAGCAGCGTCTGGCAGGTCTGCTGCTGTGTGGTTGCACTGTAGGTGGCTATACTCACCCACTTCCAAATTAAGGCAATCATGTCAAGCGATCGATATCACACTATAGCGCACATTACAATGACCTGCAAAGCAAGTCCCTGTCACAGGCGATACGTAGCAGCTTTTGGAGTGAAATTTCAGGCTTCATCACAGACTTGCATGGTCTGTTGCACCCCATGGAAGAATCTATGACAGGTGTCAAGACATGGGGGGTGGGTTGTGGGGGGATCGATGGCCAGCAGCGGGTGCATTTGTCCAGGATACTGCTCAGTGTCACCCCCAAGGAATGCTGCCTCAGATCGGTGTGAAACGGATCCACTGGCGGTGTCCTGTCCCCATTATTCTCTCATCACAGGCTGGCTGCCATGCTTTGTGTCCTCATCTCAACTTGACACAACAAATGGGTGTTTTCACAAATGTTTTAGGAAACAGGATTTGAGCTCTATTGTTATGCAGCTCCAAGTGCCACAACAGGCATCATAAAGTATGTGTGTGTATGTGTGTGTGTGTGTGTGCGTGTACGTCTGTGTGTATGAGCATGTATGTATGTGCGGGTGCGTGCAGAGCGAGAGGTGCTGTGTTCTGGTCGCTGAAACACTGAGAGCATGTCTACATCAATTTGAATCATGCTGGATTGTGCTGGCTTTCGCAAGCAGACATCATTTGTCCTAAATATTACCATCTGCTTATCTGGTGCTGTGCTGTCTGTACTGTTCTACCAAACCATCACGTTACCCTTAACTTTAAACCCATGACTCACATTTCCAAACCAGAAGGAAGGGAATCAGGGTCCCTCGGAGGAAATTATAGGCCACTAACAAATAACTTCAAATGACTTAATAATCTACACTCTTTTGATCCTGTGAGGGAAATTTGGTCTCTTAATTTATCCCAGTGGTGAACGAGTGAAACGCACACAGCACAAAAGTAAAGTACACACTCACGCAGAGCAGTTGGCTCCCTGCTATAGTGGCACCTGGCGAGCGGTGAGGGGTTAGGTGCCTTGCGCAAGGGCAATTCAGCCATGGTCCACTGGTCGGGGATCAAACCGACAACCCTTTGGTTACAAGCCCAAAACCCTAACCAGTGGGCCATGGCCGCCCGCACAACTTGTGGAATATGTGTTGCATATGCCATCTAATAACATGCTTTGACAGAAATACCATACAGCCTGATATCCTATTATTATCTGATTCATGTGTTGACATTTGGAGAGGGACAATAACACTGTCCTTGAATTTAGAGCAGATTTCCCATACTTCTGCTACTTGTGGTCACTTGCACTTTAATCACTATTTAAGAAGTGCTCCTCATATGACAGTGTACTGACTGGATATTAAGCAGAATATTTGAAGTCTCTGTGAGGCAGAGTAACATGAAAAAAAACAATGTAAATTACTATGTACAGCAATCAAATAAAAAGGATGTGGTTGGAAACAGCTGTCTGGGAGACACCATTTAAGACTTAAAAGTGTACATGTTTGGATTTGGGTGGAGGGTGGGTGAGACTAATAAACACCATGTTATTGCCTCTGATGGAATGTTGATGTTGAAGTGACATGATTTTGTGTTCCTCTCTCTCGTTTTAATGTAAATAATTGTGTTGTTGCCAGAGGCTGATACAAACAGCTATTCTGTCCCTGGAGAGGCCAGAGGACCCCCACCACCACCACCCCCCAAAGATCCTTCATAGTTCATAGTTTCATAGTTTCATTCAGGCAATGAAATGTAAGACCTTCCGCTGCCGGAGACTGTATCAGTCTCAATAGCCATATTAACATGCATTCGGATCTGCCTTCATTAGGGGTGTCTGTGCAGTGCCGGTGCAAGATTGGTTTCTATGTTTGGAGAGAACCTAAGAGGCGTCTGGCACAGGGAATCAGCCAGTAACCTAAACCAGCTGTGTGTCTGTGTAAATGTATGCTCTGCTCTTGGAAAGTGACCCAGAGCAGTTACAGTGTGTGTGTGTGTGTGTGTATGTGTGTCTGTGTGAGTGTGTGTGTGTGTGCGTGTGCGTGTGTGTCTGTGTGTTCAGACACTTTCTATTCAACTATTCACACACCAAAGGGGGCATAGACAGTGAGGGAGATAATTTCTTTGAGATGACTATGTGTATGCAATCTTAAAGTGCACTACACTGCATTAAAGCAGACACTGTCGATTACAGGTGTATGTATTCAGGAAAAGAAGTGATTAAAGAAAAGACTTCAATAACAACACTAGCACACTTTCAAGACTATGTCAAAGATTCAAACTGATACCCACATTGGTACATCATATGAGGTTAGTAATGGATTAGATATGATGGTTCTTTTCCAGCAATCTGTAGTGCTGCAGCGAACATGTGAGTGAAGTTAGACCCTGGTTTTAAAAGTTGCGAAACTGAGAAATGAGTCCCTGCACCTGTGGTCAAAGGCACTCCACTGACAGGCAATGACAGATGGTGCAGGATGTTGCAGGTTAGAATGTCAACAAAACTGATGATGCTGTAGTTATTGCGTTCTGATGGTGAGAGACATATCCCCAGGATTTTAGGTAACTTTGATGCAAAAAAAATATATTCATATTAAAATCTCCATGGAGTGACAGCTCCTGGCAGAAGTGCGTAATGGTACTGTGAATCATTAAGTAAAAACAATTCTTACCTTAGAAAAAAGTAATAGGAATTGTTCTCGATGACGCTGTACGAGTAACAGGGGAAGTATCCAAGTCCAGTGACATTGAACCTAGAACCAGCGGGTACCTCCAGCATGCTGCCCCACGCCTGATCACAAAGTAACTCGATTTCAGCAGAGTAAAAGAGATCCGTGTCGTACTGCCATGGTAAATAGTTGTAAAGACTATAAGAGTCCTTGTGGATGGCGAGGACCTTTGCGAAGACGATGATCTCGGCGAGCTCTGCTCTGCATGCTTCGGTTTGAGGTCTCCAGTCGTGAGGAAGCTGGCAACTCCATACACCACCGAGAAATGTCGCAAATATTAACGCCACAATAGCATCCATGACTTGATGCAGTCAGGGTTTCAGAAAGATTCCCCAAATAAAGACAAGTTTCTTGGGCTTCTTTTATTTTGCCACAAAGACGATGCGTATCCCCAGTCCAAACTCTTCAACGTGGAACATGTAAGCAATTTGTTAACGTTATCTCGATTAAGTTAAAAAAGTTACAGCACAGTGACACGTGTGTCAAACCTTTTCCATCTAATCAGATGCAGTCTCCCTACAGTTGTTCATTGTGCCATGTGGAACTCTTTGTCCTGTTCGCTCCTCTCTCGCAGCGGCTGCACTGATTTTGGAGATGTGGTATTACGCGCAGCTTTTTCCTGCATCCCTTCTCACCAAGGCTTAACGTCTGTGGCTGTGCGCGCTGCGACGGAGGTGCACATCAGCAAACTGTAATAGGCCTACCTACCAAGAGACCTCTATGTAGTAGCTTCGTCTATCGCTAATGACTAGTGGATGTCCTCCTAATTACCATAATGCTGTGGTTTTTCAGCACCCCTAACAGCGACTTATCCGACTAATGGGAGATGGTATTCGGCCACGATCGTCCATAAATATGGCATAAACACTGATATTCTATGACGTTTTAGGACAAATTGCCCTACTTCTGATTAGACCACCTGTATCAACGTGCAGTTCGTTATTTTCTCTGGACTTTGGCAATTACAGTTACCCTACTTAGTCATGCTGGCAGAGGTTCACAGAGAAAGTTGCACCTCATTGTGTTGCTTTATTAGTCAGTGGTTTTGGAGCAAAGGACAGTTTACATATGGTAACTCTTTTCAAAGGCAGAAGTACTACACGTGTGTAATCTCAGCAATCAGTCATGCAGAAATACACTGGCGACATACAGTAGGCCTGGACTGAGATCTCTCTTATGTAAAATGGATACGCTGCAATCCAGGGTATTTTTTAACATGCATGCATCATGCCTTCATGCTTGTTGAGGCAAAATAGGGAAGGGTGAGTGGATACCCTGCTCCTACGGGTCACGATTAATGCAAAGCAGAGTCTAAATCTTCAGTACTAAAGTATGTGCAACCAGTGCAGCGTGCACAGCTCAAGGGGACAACCAATCATATCCAGAAAGGAAAAAGCAACTTAAAGGTTTAAAAGAGACTTTTTGCAAAACCCTGCTGGCTATGTCAAAGTCCTCCCATAGGACACTTAAAATGGGCATGTCCAGAGTCACTGTGTTCTCATTTCTTGATGGGTGGCACATTATTTGTGTGTGGCTGCGATGCTACTTGTGGCAAAGCAGGGACAGAATACTGCATTCCAGTATGTACTGTGCATAGTATGTACTGTATTACCACAGAATCTAGGTTTTAGTTAAACACCAATGAGCAGACATTCATAGACCTGATCTTCAGGTAGGCCTACACAATCTCATTACCTATTGGACATTTTACACATAGGACTATAAGAGTCTATGTAGTGAGATCAAAGGACAGTACTCTCTTTTGAGGAACTTTTTCCCTGTGTTCTTTACCCTGATAGGCAGAAGCTGTTGGCCTAATGGGATAACCATTGTTGACCCTGTGCCGGCGACACCAGTCCATAGACTCTGCCTCTGTAATCTTTCAGACAAAAGCTACAATAAGCCGTCAGATTCCTGTCGTCCACAGAGAGCTCATCCAACCAAGATGGCACAGTGCTGCATAATAGCCTTGTAATGCACTAGACTCAAGCCTTTGATCAGCAACCATCCATCGGTTGGTGCCACAATTGGTATGGAGAATGTGCTAATTAACAACCAGAAGGAACCTGTCTCTGATTCTCAACAGTAAAACATAGAAAGAGTGGCAGTGTAAGAGCATAAAATTCATAAAACAAACTGTCTACTCGCTGCATCATGCCACCACTCAGTTCTGTTTTCTATGAGTCCCATGAGCTCTGGAGTGTCTTCATCCAAGAGACAGTAGCCTAATGGTAATGTCTCGGGTATTCTAAATAAAATTTTCATGAAAGAGTGGAAGAGCTTTTCCGCCACCTGCTGGATAATTTGCAACATGAATTTGTAACTTGAGGCCTTTGGCCAACAATTGGTGTTATGGCAAAAAAAAACATTGGCCTACACCCCCCCAACACACACACACACACACACACACACACACACACACACACACACACACACACACACACACACACACACTCCATACACTAACACAAAACTTCCAGTTTATTTACTAAAGGAACAAAACTAGAGTCTATCTTTCACCATTAATGTCAGTCTGACATACCTAATGTATCAGTCCTGTTGAATTGACACATTAACACTTAGCCAGAGAGGGTGCATTAGTGGCACACTGTTTTTTAAGCAGTTTATCTTCTTAAATAAAATACAAAATGCTTAGGCTTGATTCTAAACCAGTTTCCTCTATAAATATATGGCCTGTGTTAGCATTTTAGTTTGGTCATAAACCAACCACTTGGGAAAGCTGCACACAAACCTGGGAGAACAAGATTATTTTATTTTTGTATTTATTTTGTATTTAAGTTTTTGGTTGATACCTTTTTAGGAAAAAAAGGATGTCAACTCAAGATGCAGTCATCTTTACAGAGGAGCCCAAAGTTAAAATTGTTCCCCTATGGTTCCCCTCAAGTCACTCACCATCTTCAACAGAGTAAAATATGATTATTGAGGACTGATTTCAGGATGTACATTTTAATTGATAGTCACAGCATTTACAGCTGTACAAAATCCTTCTTTGATTTAGTGTCTTTGTCTCCTATTTGCTCCCACTGGTGGTCATCTCCATTTCCCTAATCGCCCGACCATGTCGTCTCCCACGGTATAGCTGACACCCTGCCATACTTACACGTCTGGCATCACCTAGCAACATCTCACCAGGGACTTCATGGAACAGTGGAGGCAGGCGGTGTTGGATGTCCTTATGGAGGAGAATTTTGTACCTCTGCCCAATTCGCCTTGCCTTGAGATTCAGTGATTTGAAGGGAAAACGCACTTTGCTTTTATTGAGTTGACTTGACGGAGGCAGCACATTATGACATTACGTAAACACCAAATATCATTGCCCTCATTTTCAGACCAATGATTAAAATATAAGTATCCAATAGGGGGCAGTAGTACACAGCAACTAGCCTAGCAGTGTATGCCTAAAAGTTAAAGTGTAACCATATTGATAATACAATATTCCACAAATATAATGGCCATTTGTTTATTTATAGCAACATACATTTTATTCATCCATTGATACATACATAAAAGTTTGGTATACATGGTAATACATGTAATTAATTTGATTTATTTGAAGTATGTTAATTAAACATAACATTCACAGTAGTAACAGCCTACATTGATATAGTAGTAACATGTCTCTTATAGCAGTAACTTATGTCTTCATTAGCTTTATCAAAATTAAAATGAATCAAAGTGTGTTTCCTGTTATGCTTGATAATTGCATACAGAACTTAGCACCAGACATGAACTGCTTTGAAGATACAGAAGTTCAATGGGGGTAGAAATCCATATTAAGGATTTAAAGTCTTTAATCTCTGTACTTTACTGCTGTTGGCAGAGAGGCAAAAAGAAATGAGGTGCCTAAAATGCCTGATTGAATTTCTCTTGACATTTCTGACATCTAAGACCAGCTCTAATACTTAATAACAGTCACTGACATTGTTGTTACATTGGATCATTTGTGACATAAAGTAAAAATACTGCTCAAAAGTCTACTCATTACTTTCTACTATGGCATATGTCTAAATAGTCCAAATATTTTGGTACTTAATTTAGCTGAATGAACCGAGTGCCTTTAAATACCATTCTATTGTTATTCGTACATATAACGGAATTCAAGGTTCACTCCTTGTGTCTGATTAGGGCAGCAGTATTCCAGACCTTGACTCCTCCCGCACCGCACCGCACCGCACCACACCACACCACACCACACCACACCACACTGACTGCCTCTCTGGGGGCTTGGGGGTAACTTTCCCTATGGGTATTTGCCTCAGGGCTACATGCCAGAGCCCTCATCCTCAACGCCGCTGTCAGCACCCTAGGCACAGTCGAGAGAGACAGTATGACTTCTTGAGAGAAACATTTTGACAGACAGGCAGACTGGCAGAAGATGTAAACAAACATTCCACAGTGAGTGAAAAAATACTGTATGTCAGTAGAGTATGAAATGTTTCAACAGCTTAAATGTTTCAACAACTCAACTAATAATGTCTCACCAGTTTCATTGCATTTAGTGCCCCTCCGGTGAAGACCATACTAGAGTCCTCCTGGCAAACACAATACATTTCAGTCATCGGTTTTTCACAGGACAATGTGGTTCCATGCTTGGATACATGTATAGACTTTTCATACATCGAACCAAATCAGGGAGTGGTTTGGTCTTTGAGATTAAGTTTCAAAATTGCACTGTTGTAAAGCTGTAAAGTAACGCCATACCACATTCATTGCTGTGCATATATTTTGACAGCAAGAAAAATACATGCATCCATTGTAAGTCGAATGGTAATAGCAATGAAAGTACTTCTTTGCTGGAACCACACAGATAGCAATAGGAATGTAAAATGTGGTCTTACGTAGTCAGACTCGACCTCAGGTACCTCCTCAGACTCGCTGCTCTCCATATTACAGCCCCTGGGGAAGCATTTGGCTGAGCGTCTCTCTCTGCCACCTTTCAAAAACTCGTTTGCAGACGACTTCCTTAGCAGAGCTACAAAGTTATGCAAAACTCTTTAAAAACCTTGAGGCACCTTCTCATATTAACACCTGTCATGACCATGAAATACCAACTGTGTAAGATGGTTGGAGATGAAAATGCCCCAAAATGTTCCCCTGGAGCCAGTGTAACAAGTGTAAATTATGAATTATTCACTTGCCATTTGAATTCTGCAATTAGTCAATGAAGGCAATGTGTGCTGCCTTTGGAGCCTTACTGGATGTCTTTGGATGTCTTACCTGCCTCACAGATGTAGGTGGTGAGCACCATGAGCAGTAGGGATGCGGCCGAGTCGACGCGGAGCCCCATGGTGATGCCTTTGATGGCAGTGCGGCGGCCCCAGGAAGCCCCCGGCGCTTTGTACGGGGTGTGGGGAAGGAGGCCACACCCCTGCCTCCTGTAGAAACCCTCACGTCTGTCTTTCCCCTCTCTGTCCACCTCCCTTTTCTCTTCTTCTCCTTCGACCCTGCTAATGGACAGAGAGGCGGCCACAGGGAGCACTCTCATTTCCATAGCCCTTCCACTCAGGTGTGCATGGGCAGGCCCGATGAAGGGGTAGACTTTAAGATGGAGGCCGAGATTCCATATATTACCTGGGTGATGAAGAGAACCTCCTTTGCCAGCAGGGGATTTGGGGAAGCAGGGGAGGGGGGAGTCAATTAACCGGCACCTTTGTTTAGCTGACGGTGAAGACAGGAGAAGAGAGGGAGGTTTGTTGTTCAGAGTCACAAGAAGCTTGGTGAAATGTGTGAAAGCTTAGGAGCCTGTGAAAATGGTGGCACTGGTTCTCGCTTTATGGTGTTTCAGACTGATGTGTTTCGGCCGGTTCGGAAAAAAAGAAGAGACTTTCTCTCTCTCTCTTTGTCAGTCCACCGGTTTTCATCTCCTAAGCTGACGTTCAGGTCAGCCTCCATTCAGTTCAGGTTCACCTGCAGGCGCGTCCCAAACAATTAGCCTCCTGTTTACCCGAGCACAACAAATCGGATCCTGAAGATTCATGGGGATTATACAGATTGGAGGGTTGATAGTGCATGTTTTTGGACAAAAGGTCTTAAGATGCCCTATATCGTATTACGGCTTTAAATGCCTTCGGTAATTAAGACTTTATCAAGATGGCAGGTCTGGTCAAGGTTAGTGACTTTCCATAAGATCTCCAGCATGTATCCTGCAGTCCTATTTATATTTGCATGTTTGGGTGAGAGGAGAGATTTAGGTGCGAGAGAGAGAGATTTATATTTGCATGTTTGGGTGAGAGGAGAGACTGTTTGAAATTCTTTTTGCACAACAACTCTCTATGGTTTCATGTGATGGGTTTGTAAAATTCCACAGGAAGTACTATTGGTCTCTGGGTCTTTGGCCTTAGAAGAGGGTGGCTGGCTCTTTCTAAATGGACCCAATAGAGAGGCCTGAACTTGATATCTCATTGTAGAGTCACTGGTGCATGATGGCGGAACGTAGCATTTGAGCCACAGCAAGAGCTGCTACTGAAGACAGAGAAGAAAACAAGAGAGCCAAAGGAAGTATGCCTGTTTTGTAAGTTAACTCCAGGTTGCCTTGGTAGTGTTTGGTCAAAATATGAATGCATGTTACAAGTTGATGATACTTTATAGTGTTAATCTTTTATTGTTATATAAAGTAGTACATAATCTTCCCCATCTCATTTTTACATATTGGGATGTTAAGCACTGTGCATTGTTATTAGATATTTCATACAAGACATACAAACTTTCCTCCTTCCCAAAAAAGCAAAATCAAACAGGAACAAAAGAAGAAATATCAACAACAAAATGTAAGTATACAGATTATTGTATACTGCCATTAAGTGGACAATTTAAAGGCAAAAAATAACACTCTGAAAACAAAATGGTGTACCCAGAACACCTTAATAAAGTAGTGTACAAAGGATTTGACTGGTTTTTACTGAAACTTTGATATAGTTCAGACAGCATATCATCATTCTTACGGAATATAAAAAAGAGTGATCTGTAACTGTAATGATTAGTAAAGTATACAGTTCTAAAGTGTCTGTTGAGTATTTTTTGTTGTTGTTGTTTATCATCTAGAAAATGTTGTTGACCATCGTTTAATATACATCCAAACCTAAAAGGTTGAGATAGGTAAAGGAAAAAGTATCTTTGCATTTCAGCACACTGATTTAGATGCTGAAACACTGCAACCAGTGACTGTGGCCTGTACTGCACGCCTCAGTCAACATTGCATGCCACTGCTGTGCACAGTGGTGAAGGCACTGAGGTGGAGAGAAGCAGAAATAGTCTCACCTCACTCACACGCACCTGACCTGATCTGGGACTGCATATACCCACTGTGTGTGTCATGACTGTGCAATGGCAAGTAACAAGAGCAATTCCAGAGCGTATTTACAAATGATGATATTTGTGTTTCTTTCAGTGGGGGAGAGAGAGTGTGTTCTATCTTTCATTTTATTTTTTGTACTCTAAAAAAAGTGACTCGTGCCGATTGTATCTGGTGAGGAAAAGTATTTTAGGCAGTCTCTCCTGCAATGCGTCTTCTTTAAGGTATTTGGCAGCTGTGAAATTAACAATCCTTGCACTGTGCTTGGTGTGATGATAACACTGTTTTATGTTTCCCTGATTACTTGCCCTCAAAGGCTGTGCCCACACTACACACAGCAGCTGGCATACATTAAACAATGAAGTGCCTTAATACCAGGACACAAGGAAATATTTCTGGGTCATAGCTGATAGATCTAACACACTTAGTGAACAGGTTCATCCTTTATAGAGCAGGAAATAAGATCTCCACACACTGAGCTAACTCTTTAAGATTCACAGTAGAATCCCTTATTTTGCGCTTCTTTGGGGCAAAACCCCCACAAAAGAAATAGCACTGACAAATATCTACACAGAGGGCTCTGACTATACATTCTGGTCCTCCATCAGTGTTAGAAGCTACATCTCCATCATTTTAGGACATATTGTGTGCAGTGTGGCCTTTCTTTGCCAGTCCACTCCTTTATGTTGATTTAGTCAGGCTGAGAAGGTCTATAAGAATGGCAGATTTGGCCTCACCCATCCCAGGCCACAGTATGTGTGTGTGTGGTAAAGGCACTGGTGGCTATGGCCAGCTAGCCACTCCAGCGCTCCCGTGCTGTGTCATGCCAGCCGCATACACACACACACACACACACACACACACACACACACACACACATTCGTGTGAACCTGTGTCCATTCATACAAGCCGCATAGAGCAGAACACGCACTAATGAAGGATGCCTTTAGTGCTCTAATGCCTTTAGTCCTTCCTCTCCTCCTCTTCCTTCTTCTCAGACGCTCCTCTGGCTCTCGGCCACGTGACTCGGGGGCGTCCTCACACCTCCTTCTCCCCGGTGTTCAGAAACGACGTCCTTCTCAGGTTTTCCTTCACCTTGATGAATTCAGGTGCACTCTGGTTCCCTGTTTCCTGCTGTTTCTCCTGTTCACGCTCCAGCTGTTAGACACACTCACACACACACACACACACACACACGCACAGACACACACGCACACATGCACACGTGCACACACAAATCACAGATGCATTTTACCAAAAAGTACAGTGCACTAATAACCTATCATTTTCTAGGATTGTAGTCTAACTTCCATAACCATCTTATAACAATAACACTATGCAATTTAGAGTGTTCAGATATTGTCAATTAAAGGTATTGAGGCATATTTGAAGAATTGAGTTTGCTTCTTCTGAATAATAAAACACAATGCGGGTTACTCTAGATATTGACAGGCAGTGATGTTATAGCTGGGCCTGGAGCAGTGTCAAGGCAACGATCCCCTGGACAGGCCTGTTAGTGTTAAATGTGCTGGCAGAGTGAAGCCATTTCACACCTCCTCTAGCTCGCGCCTCCTCTTGAGCAGCTCCTGCTCCAGCGGGGAGATCTTCCTCCTGGCCTCGTCCTCCTGCTTCCGCTGCTTGATCATCTGTTCCCTCTTCCTCTGCTCCAGGACGCGCTGCAGCTCAGGTTTGGGTTCCACCCCCCTATGAGCGTGTGTGTGCGTGTGTACGTGCGTGCGTGTGAGAGAGAAAGAGAGAAACAGAGTAAGAATCTGCTCGTGTTAGTCTGTCCAAATTCCATTGCTTTCCAGCAGAGGGCCCTCTTGTCACACCCAGGGACAATATTTGAGACGAGGCTGTCTAGAAACAGCAAAATGACCGCTAACGCTAATGGTTAAATAAACTCTTCTAGTTTTGTGGACAGGTATGCTAAAACTAGGTTAGAGATCGCTGTATTTTCTTCATTTTGCTAGACATCTAGTTTCTTGTACGTTTACATGGTGCTTGTTGTTACGACCACTGTGTAGTGTGCTCTTGTAGTGTGTGTGTGTGTGTGAGAGGTAAGGTAAGGTTAATTGAAAGAGCTAAATGCTTGCCATCAGTGACAACCGTCTTGGCAGGCAATCCTGTCGCTCTTGATAGTTCACTGTATGTAATAAACTTAGTCTGGATAATCATTAAACTATTAGTGGGGGAGCCACATCCATAATCCACTCCGTAATGACAACAAATGCAACGTGGAGTATCAGTCTGTCATTCGGATAGAAAACATTGAATTTCCCATTGGTGTTCTCTTTCCCTCTTTCCCTCCCTCCTTCCTTAGCTGTTGCACACACATACGCATAAACTGTCCACACTAGCTCGTTGTGTCTCTCTTGACGATTCCTAATTAAATTAAGTGACTGTGCCTCATCCCACCTTAGGGAGGTGGTAGTCGCGGGTCTTTCGAAGGTGAGAAACTCCGGGGAGTATCTGGGGGCGCTGCAGAATGCACAATTAGCACCCACACTCATTTAGGCGCTGTCCGTCAAAAGCGGTTTGGCGGGTGCGCCGGCAACAAACAAACAAGGTGGCAATTAATGAGGAGACATGAGGAGTGCATCAGCCTCCCCCTGAGCAAACACTGCCGTCTAAAAACACTTTAAACAGGTGGAGGAATGTCACGCATAGGCACTTTCCATCAATACCCTGCTAGCGAAACATCCTGAAGATTGTTAATATTGACTCCCTCTTTTTTTCTTCTTCCCAGCCCTCATAGAGGGATCTATGGGCAGGATCTTATTTCTTCCATTTGTCTCTAAAGATAACATTGTAAAGGACGGTAGCATTTGACCCGGTTTAGTGTTGTTTGTTTTTTTGTCAGCCTTTCTTCTCCGTCTTTTTTTCACTCCTCCTCTCCTCTGCTCTTCTTATTTTGTCTCTCTGCCTCTTCCTCTCTCACCCAGACACATCTCAAACTTCAGTGTCACTCAAAGGGCCTTTTAGTGAGAGAGGCCTTATCTGGTGAGTGACAGTGACTGAGGACAGGATGCTGCTCAGTTTGTGACCCAGTTCCTGCTTTCACATCTCTGCAGCTTATCTGGGCTTGGTCCTGTCAGAGGAGTTAGCTTGAATGGCCTAGCTCTGATTAACACTCCTCGGCCAACTCTCACTGAATACCCCCACCTCCACAAACACACACACACACACACACACTTACTTCCCCCTACCCCACACCCCTTTGCGGCGCCATGCCAGCCTTGGTGCCAGCGTGCCCCAGCAGATACCTGCTTAATTGCTAGCCTGGCGCCCGGCCAGCCCGGTCTGCTGCACCTCCGAGACGGTGCCTGCAGCTGAGCGGAATGAGCTCCCTCACCTCCCAGTGCTTGGCAAGGGATCCATCTGATACAAGCCCAACCCAGCACTGTGAGGCGAGGCGCAGCGGTGCTGCAGCTCCTCACTGGTACTTTATTCTGAGATATGCACACCTGAGGTAACGTTTATCGTCTCCGAGCGGATCAATAAAGGAACAGCATTTTGTGAGTTTTAAAGCCAACGGGTCTCCATTTTGGAATACTCAGACTGTTTTAAAGTTTCCATTTCCATCATGTCCATTTTGGGACACTATGCTTATTGCTAAAATCTATTGAATAAAAAGTGTTGGCAGTAACATAGATAATGGAGAGATAGCTGTGTAGTATTGTTTGCGTTTTTGTCAGCGTGGGCGCGGTACTTGGAGCCCCTTTGGTCAAATTTGCAAACCTATGCCAATATATTGAGGTGTAACAAGCAGTGGGGGTGGATCTGGAAGGACATTATGCATGCATGATACTGTAACGTATTGGATACATACATGCATTTAAATATGTAGATATGTGTGTGTGTGCATTTATGTAAGTGTGTGTGTGTGTGTGTGTGTGTGTGTGTGTGTGTGTGTGTGTGTGTGACTGTGGGTAAGTTTGTGTGACTGTGTATTTGGAGAGCTTGTCTTCTGGCTCTTCACTAAGGCCCGTCCTCCTTCCTGAGCTCACTATGCACAGGCAGCAGAAGAGAGGACAGAGGGGGATAAAGGAGCTTCTGTAGTCCTCTCTAAGGGCCTTGAGTTCCCACTGTCCTTGACTGGGGGGCTTGAGTACTCAAGCTGAAGGGATTTGCCCAAACATTTCAGGGGTGGGGGTGGAGGAGATGGTGGGTGTGGGTGGAGGTGGAGGGGGCAGGGGAATGCATTGCATTTTAGTGAGCCGTTTCCTAGCAACAAGTGTACACCAGTGAGAGGGCTAATTTGGAGGGCCAAGGCAGGGCACTTGCGATGCATAAAGGAGAGGGGACTTGAGCTCTTTTTAATTTAACATTTCTCCTTTTGCCTTCACACTCAAATACAGACATAAAGCAGTGTAAATCTCATTCAATAAATATTATGCTGTGCAGTTTGAGTGTGAGGAAAACAATACAAAATAGATGAATGTAGTGAATGCCTTTAGGGTATACTAAATATGACTGATGTAATGCCATACCACAGCAGTGATTGTTGGATTGTTTAGTTATAAAGATGCCTTCCCTGTGAATCACCTACACATTACACTTATGATGGTGTGTGCCACCAAAACACTGCACCCCTAAGTACTCAAGGCCTTTGGAGGGGCCTTAGGGAACCCATTTCCTTGCCTCAAGACTCTACTACACCCTGCCCTGCTATGTTTTACATTTCCTTTTTCCGTCTCTCCAGCTGTGCATTCCGCTGACTACACCTGGATTCTGGCCACAGGAATTTCTCAGAGTGTTTTGATCTCGCTAGCTTGATGTAACCTAACGTCTCAAAGTAAGCCCTTGCTAAGATTATGGTGGACTTTGGGATCTAGAGGCAGTACTGGCCTAAGAGCCAAGGATTGTGATGTGTTGTGCTTTGCTGAGCATGCTCTGTACTATTTCCCTTGCCTAACACCCATGTCGGCATCATGTATGAGGATGACGTGATGTTTTGTATCATGAGGCTATATCATTTGTCAGAGCTGCTTCTCTCCTGCCTTACATGCCTTACATAAGAGAAAAGCATATTTTATAACCTTTTAATATGGGATCTGCGTTATGCACAGTTTGCCAGTGAATCAAAGGGAATTAAACCAACCTGTCAGCCATCACACAGCAGCAGTGGGTATGACTTACAATCCGGGACTGGGACCTCCTCTATCTTTCTGACCTTCTGTGAGGGATGAGCTTATATCTATATGTGTTTGTTTGGGCCTATATGTGTTTATGGTGGATAACAGTTGGGATGAGGGTGGTGATGTTACCGTTTCTGGTTCATGAGCAACTCCCTGTGGAGCTCCTGGTGGCTTTTAGAGGCTTTCACTGGATTAACAAGCTTTTTGGGCTTGATGAGATCATCATCCTCTTCCACGTAATCCGGCTGAGCCGCGTAGCTGGCCACTGGAGGGAGGTCTCGGTCCGGGTAGCTGTAAGGGTCCCTCTGAGCTGTCTCGGACTGGGAACCCTCCCATTGCAGGTCTGCATAGGCAGAGGCTAGAGAATCAACAGGCAGAGAGAGAGAGAGAGAGAGAGAGAGGTAAACTAGTTGCCTCTAGGCAATCATGTCCTCTGAACTGCAGGTAGAAATGTCTGGAGAAAATGATCATTAAATTTAGTGCAAATTCTCAAGGGGGAGTCCATGAGGCTTGTCAATAAATAACCCATTGCCTTGGCCTTTTGGCTCGTTTGCCTCATTCTATCATCCAAGTGCATATTTGCAGTCATAGGTAACCAAGCAGAATAAAGGCAGGTGATTCACCGGCCACTTGAGTTTATTTAGATTAGATCCACCCAACAGAAATTCTTTGGCTGGCCCCTGTCTCTCTCTGCCTGTCTGTTGACTCTGGCAATTTCATATAACCTCCAAACAGCCACGGGCAGGCCGCAGGCGGTTGTCACGTCAGCACAGCCTCCTTTCATTAACTTTTTGCGGGGTGTGTGTATGTGTGTGTGTCGCTGCAGCCTTCGTAACACTTCACTAGTGTTATGCTCCGTGGGGCCAGGCTATTGACTGGACCCTGAGTCGCTCTCACTGAACTGCCACTCCCAGGTCCCTCACCTCTATTGACAGAAGCTTAGAGACAAGGGGGAAGGACTTGATCCTGGAAAGATGCTGGAAAAAAGATCAGGTGTCATATGCCAATGTGGAACAATACCTGGCTTTCTCACTGGGAACCAGAGACGTGTGAGCTCTTCAATATGAAAGAGGCACCTCAGCTGTCACAGCACCACCCGATCAATCCGAGGAAGGTACGCAAACGAGGCCACTGAGATTGAAACTATTGTGAGATTTTTTGAAAATCAGAGTGCCCACGCATGATGTCAGTCCAAAACTAGAAATAAAATGGCTTGAAAACCTTTTTCTGTTTTTAGTCAGACCAGACAGAATCTGAGACGTGCTGTCACAGTTATAAAGGAGGATTGCTGTCAAAGTCCAAGCGTGTGTGTCTGTGTGTGTGTGTGTGTGTATCTAACAGATGAATGTCTGACTGAGAGTAAGAGAGTAAAAGGAGGATGTGGTAGTCCATCCAAATTTTGTTGCAGTGTCGGCTTTGCCATCTGGCAGACAGCATTGAACATTCATCTCCTTACAAGTAGTCTTCCAGGGCTATATATCTTCCCTTCTCACAGAATCACTACATCTTTTAAAGGAGAGCTCAGTCAGACCACAGGTCCAAGACAAGGACACAAAAGATGTTTGCTGGAGAAATATTATATAACTCAGAGATGACTATGAAAAACCACTGTACGCTACTTAAAGAAACACCTCAACACAGCTACAGACAAGATCCTTTTTTATTTCAGACTCGGTTAAGCTTGAGTGATCTCAGGATTCACAGTAAGGCTGTCATTATTCATCAAAGATGTGCAGATTATCACTCTGCAGGAAAAGCAGGATTGTTATGCTTCTGGTCACAAGGAGGCAGAGATGTGGGGCCTCAGTGCTCACCGTTGAATGTAATTACAGTAGCCAGCTAAAAGGCCACTCTATGTGGTTACTGAGAAACTGTTGAAAGCAGCTTACAGCCAGATGTGTGTGGTCTGTGTGTGTGTGTCTGTATGTGTGTGTGTGTGTGTTTTTATATGTGTTTGCATATGTATGTGCGGGCCTGTGTGTGAGTGTGTGTGTGTGTATGTGCGTGCGCTGCTCAAACACACGCACATACACACACACACACTGTCACTGAATAGGCAGACCTTTGTGTTTTTATAAACACAAACATAACCCACTCTTCATCTATGTGTTGACAGTAGAATAGGTGTATTAATATTGGCCTGAAAGCATCTATGCTTAACTGCACTCCTCCATCTGTACACTGATTATGTGGCAGACACAGGATGTTGGAACTACATCATTGCTTATGCAATTTACCACTACTCCCATTCAGGTTGCCCATATTAAATTCGAATGGATTGCATCCTGACAGATCAGACATCAGCCGATCCAAAAAAGGAAAGGGAGGAATCGGATATGCTTGACAAATGTTCATCTGCTAAGTTGACCTCTCATCTGTGTCGTCATTGATTTTATATCTGTGACACGGACACAGTGCAACCACAAAGAGCTTTCTGTGTCTGCTCAGAAAGTTAATATCATCTATACTCTGCAGGCCAGTGCATTTTCGCTGAATTACCTGCGACCTTGTTTGTCCTTCGCTGTGGTTGTGCTTACATTTTTTCTCTCATGCAGCTAAGGTCTGGACAAGGTGAGGCAGCAATTTATTAAATCCGCCTGAATAGAGGAAGCTATGTACATATTGTCTCTGTGAACATAAAATTTCAAAGTGACTTTTGGATTTGCAAATACTATCTTGAACAGATGGGAACATGGAGGATTACATTAGCATTGAAATGGATATGGTAAGTCAGTTTAAACGGAGGATGTAGAGGGAATCCAAAGCAATTATGAACATGTTGGCTTAAATAACAGAAGCACTTAATGGTTCAAACACAGTGTGTTATTATCTCAGTCCGCTTTCCCAGTTTTAAAAACAAATGATGGTGAACATGCAAACTGGAGGCTCCCTATAACATTTTCACTGGTGAAATACATCACATAAGAATGCAATAAGGAGTAGTGATGTCATTTCTGTCTCGTCAAATGGACGGCACATTAGCTTTCCCCTCCACCCCCCAATCTGGCTCTGCTTATATACAAACAGAGAGCACTGTTGCCATGGCAATGTCATCTTTAGTTGAGGATGCCCAGAACTGCCTACCTCCCCTGGGGTTGGGAGGAGGAGGAGGAGGAGGAGGAATAGGGTGGGAGGGGTAGTGGAGGGAAGACTCTTTCCCATAATAGTCTCTGAAGACTGACCCCCAATTCACCATGAAGTTCAGTCTTTGCCTCAGCCAGGTCTTTATCATGCAAAAGCACCAATCAGCACCTCTGAAAGGACCCCTGTGCTGCGACGAACTTCGTGCTGACAGCCATGAAAAAGGGGGAAACATAAATTTCAATGAGTGTGGCTCTGTCTCTTAGATTGCTCAAGGTATATGAGGGGTGTTTTCCTTCTCTCATGCACTGCTGGGTTGGGGCAAGTATATAAATAAAAATACTGTGTATACAACATTTATGGGTCATGCTTGTCTCTCTCTCTGTGTGTGTGTGTGTGTGTGTGTGTGTGTGTGTGTGTACAAACACTGCTAGATCCCTGTATTTACAGAATGTCATAAATTCTATGATAACTGCTCATACTTCAAACAAGCTCTGTTCATATGGTTATTAATTCAGTCTCCCCTGCCCAGTATGTTTAATCCACAGACTCCTGGAATCAACCAACTGACCAATGGGACAGCAGGATAAACATGACAGATACAGGCTGTATATTCACAGAATGTTACTCAACAGTGGTCGAGCAGCCTTAGGTGCAATGTGTAGGTACAAAGTTCACCTCCCCCTTGTTACTTTAATTCTGGCAGGGGACTTATGCAGTGCCAATCATTTTTTTCTTCCACAGTTGATATTATGAATTGCCCTCTCAGAAAGAATAGAATGTGTATCACAGAAGAGCAGCTAAATGACAGACAGATGGAACTCAACAGATGAAAGACCCAGTCCACAGCACTCCTTGCCTCATCAACCTCAAGTTCAAAGCTGGACGGCTCACTTGTGTTTTAGTGGTTCCTTAAAATGGCCCGAGGGCTCGAGACTGTTAAAGGTTTCAGCTGTGACCGCTTCAATGCGCAGTGTGGTGTAACTACATGACAAACAAGCCCAAACAAGCTCTCTCTCTCTGTACCCCAATTCTTATAAGTCTGATCTTCTATGACCGATTTAGTGGTCTAGTTTTTGGCAACCTGGAACACCTATGACATCAGATCAGCTGTGTATGGGCGAGGACCATCACTGAGGCCTCTCCTGGAACTGAATGGATCGTTTTTGCTGCCCCTTGGACAATATGCATGGTCCTTGTCTGTCCCACCCGCCACGCCCAATGTCAAACCACCCCCAAGTCACTCACAGTCCTTATACCTCTACCATGGCAATGTAAACAGGCATCATGGCTAGCCTTCCTCTACTGTGTCAAATAGGCCAGGCACAGACATGCTGAGCAGTTTCACTGATTAACCCACCTTCAGCAAAGGCAGTCTCTTTGCTCAAGACAGAAGAGCAAACATTTAGCCATGTTTGCACTGTGACAAGTGCAAGTACAGTGCAATGTCCATCTGTCAATTTCAACACTAGTATACACAGCACAACCACAGAGACCTTTAAACCATTAAAAACTTAAAGAGAAAATCACTGTCTGACAAGATGTCTGAACACACTGTGTTTAGATAACCCCCCCCCACACACACACCCCTTTCAACCCCTTACATACATACCAAACCAGTGTGACAAGCTATGTTACACAATACTTTGAAAAGTCACTTCTCTGAGTGCCTTAGCACAGGTTTCACAGAGAGCAGTAGTAGTGTTTCATGTTCTTACCTGACTTGACCAGCATTTCCCTGGACCTCCCTGGTTGTCCCTCTGGAAAGAGGCTGTGGGTGACTCTCTGAGCCATGTAGTGTGTGTATGTGTGTGTGTGTCTGAGTGTGTGTATGTGGATGGTTTTTGTGGTGGTGGTGAAATGTGTCTGTGTGTCGCTGCTCCGACTGTCAGTGCAGAGTCCCTGCTCTGGGACTTTACATGGCTCTGCAGGGGACGGTCAGAGGCTGTGCCGCAAAAAACTCTCCACTCTCCACACACACTCACTCAGTCACACACACACATGCTTCCCTGCCCTCACAAGTGTAAACAGTCACATGACCTCTTGCCACTTCACAGCCCCGCCTCTCATTCTCTCCCTCCCCTCCTTCACTCCCATCTCTCTTACTCTCTCTCTCTCTCTCTCTTACTGTGTTTCTCTGTCTTCAGCGTGCTTACAGATTCACGGGGGTCTTTTGCAGTCAGGATTAGTGCAGTGCTTAAGCTCCCTTGCCTAATGCCCATATTAACCGTCTGTCAGCTGCCTGTTTTCCATCTGAGGATGATGGCTGCCGTATGGGAGAGCGACTTGAGTGGACAAGCAGAGCTTTTTTACATGGCCCCGCCCTCCCTGACCTAAAGAGAAGTTCTTCTCATGCTCTTCATAATGTGCATGATGACCTGACAGTTTGGAGACACCACATTTATACTGATGTGATCAGACAGTCAACTTTTCATTCAATGTTCACATCAATTGATTGTAACCCACTGTTGGTGATTGAATGAATAAATATCCAAAACACTTGATATTTATTTTGAAGATGATTCCTCTAAGGGGGTAAATGCATATGGCTACATTCTATAACATATTCATTTATCTGCAGCTTGTCTATAGTCTAGCAGTTTGATTATCTTCTGCAACTTGCTGAATTCATGTGTTCTAACATGTTATGCAATGTGCTCACAACCTGCTTAAATGCATGAGAGGAAATGTGCCAGTTTTATGCTTCAGATTAATCCCTAACATAATATTTGATGTCACAGAGAGGACACTTTGAAAAACTGTGTACTGTAACATGTAATTGTGTTACTCTACTGAACACATACTGTATGCTAACCTGTAAACCTTAGCAAAGGAACAGTTTGTTTTTTCTTAGTCTTATCAGCCCTGCCCATTTAGATTGATAATAATTCATGAATTTTCCAGTTAGAGGTTTGGAGATCCTTTGATAAAATGTGACAGACAATTAAAACAAAAACAAATAAAAAACAAAAAGAACTGCACCCATTCAGCATGTGACACCAACAACAACATACCAGCTCGTGATGTGCCCAGGAGTACTTTCACAGTGAGCTAATGGCAAAAGTCAGACCAGCAGGTCAATTACTTGAGTGAATAGAGGAGGGACGGCCTGGCAAGGCCATTGTGATTCACAGGAGCTGCTCCGGGCAGCCCTGGAGCCGGCATTGTTCTCTCGGCCTGAAACATGAGCGCGCTCTTACCTTTGCCATTCAGGTGGTTTCCGTTTTTCACACACTGGGGCTCTATGCTGTAGGCCTTCTTCTGTCAGAGCAGGAGGGGTGGGTGTTGATAATGGTGGTGGAGTAGGGGGCAGGGGAGGCAGAGAGAGAGAGAGAGAAAAGTTGTCAGTGGTTTTACGGCTGCCTGGCAGATTTGTATTATTTATGTGTCTGACTGTGGCTTGTTTTCAACCAGGGTATTCAGCTTCTTACATTCATTTTAATAGTTTTGGGGAAAAAAAGTATTGCTACTCTCTTGAGTCATACAGCTTTGAAGAGAGACAGAGAGAAAAAAAACACAGACAGGATCAGTCCTCCATCCCACTCCATTCTATCCCTCCTTCACCATGCTGGCTTAGATACCCCTCATGTCTCCTCACCCTCCTCCCAGACACAGAGCCTCACTCCCCCTCTTCCTCGCTCCACCCCCCCCCCCCCCCTCCAACGAGCGCTCAAAAACACACTTCACAGGGGCTGAGGCAGAATCCCAGGCAGCGCCCTTTGAGACATACTCATGGCTGACTGAAAGGATATTGTGTCGTCGTGTACGGTTGCTAGGAGAGACCTTCTCAGGCTTGATGCGGTGACAAGGCCCTCAGTGTCCTCCTACTCCCCTTCAGCATTACTAATGGGTGGGGATAGGGTGGTGGTGGTGGGTGGTGGTGGGGGTGTATTCTTGTTAATCCACTGGTGGAGCATGAGGTGAATTCTGTTTTTGGACATGGATGGGGAGGGGGGTGGGGGTAGAGAGGGTGGAGGGGGGTGAGGAGCTATGAGGACACAAGACGTCTGAGTGAATGACGAGTGATTTAAAAAAAAACAAAAAAAAAAACACATGCCGAAGTCTTCATTGTTTCAGCATGCGTGGAGAGCAACGCCTTGTTCCTAGCAAACGCCCGTCTCAAAAACATCATAAATGTGCAATTAGTGAAGACATGAATAATGCATGATATCAGTTGGAAAAGTACATGACGTAATGACACCACCGCCCCCCCCCCCACCACCACCACCACCACCATCCCAACCTCCATCACTCACATATTGCATTCCCTTTCCACCATGGATGAGCAGAATCTGTAATTGTTGAAGTAATCCACCAGGCCTTTAGTTAGCTAGCTGTATGTTTCAGAGGAATTAATTATTGTTGCGCTAAATGCATGCAAGAATGTGTTTCCACGCCCAGTTGGATATAGGATAGTTCTAAGCTGTATTATGATCAAGGGAAACTGACTAAGAGGGAATAAGAAGGAAAGCCTGTGCTAATAACAATGGAGTCAAGTGGAAATGAGCTTAGTGGGAATGAGAGTCTATCCATATTTAGAGTTCAGTTCAGTAACATTTCACTCTGCATTAGTGTGAGACAATATGTGCTGTGTCTTAAGCAGCGCAAACGTTTTACGTTTCTCAAGATGATTTGATTATGAATTATTGACTTTAATTCCTTAGAATCTGTAGTAGTAATAAGAATAAATAAAAATCAATTGAGGTGATAATCTCCCATATGTATAATTAATTACCAATTAGACACGTCACAGAGTACTTGTTATAAATTAATGATAACCATTCATGCCACATACTGCTGCAAGTTCCAAAACATCTCTAACACTGAATGAGGAGAACATTATAATTTAATATGTCAAACATCATTTCCCCCCTGTGACTTTGGTAATGAAGAAACAAATCTCTGCTGTCTCACAGCTATTTTGGAGACCATGGCCAAATCAATCTGGCACCCCTCTGTGTCCCTGTTCCCAGCAACCTGGGCTCAAGGAACAACATCACTCTCCCAGGTAATCCAGATGCTTCACTCCCTCTTCTCCCAGTGTCCAGTTACAAGCATTGGTCATCGGACCTCATCACTCTTGGCCCTTCATTTTGAGTTCCCTTCATCTTTTATTAAGAGAGAGAGATTGTGAGACAGAAAGAGAGAGTGAGAGAGAGAGAGAGCCCTCATGCGCTTCCATGGCGATCCTGTGGCCCTAATAAGTTACAGACAAAAAGGTTTTTTATAGATTTTTGCCCTGGTGCGCCACTCCTGTTTCAGGATGCTAGGGCTCAGATTTCCCAGACGACAAAAACAATTAGCAGGGGCCATGGACAGGGACGTGTTACACTGGACCAGTTATACCCTATCTCAGAGAAGGCCAAGAAAGATCCTCTCCATTTGAAGGCTCAACATGGAACTGTTAAATCATATGATGAAGTGCTGAAAACATGTTAGAAACATTAAAAGTCAATTAGGTTTGAGCATGAAATGTGATGGTTTAAGAAATGCACCCCTGAGGCATTGTTGACAGCTCTGCATGTATGTTGACACAGCCTCTGAAGTCCCTAGTCCCCCGTGCTGTCATTATGGGGTTTAATATCCGTCCAAGTCATTTAAAAGTCCCATGAGGCGTGTTTTAAGTGAGTGCTCTGATGCAGACCCCTGATGTGATGAAAGATCATAAAAGGGAATGTGGGTGTGTGTGTGTATTTGTGTGTGTGTGTGTGTGTGTGTGTGTGTGTGTGTGTGTGTGTGTGTGTGTGGAGGGGAGTGGGGGTGCTGCCAGTAGCTCTTGGGGGCATGCCATTAAACCCATACTGGGACCTTGTGTACAACACCACTGGCATGTACACACACTCAAACCGCATCCCCTAATGGCACTGCTTGTTCACCCCCAAACTCGGCGTCGGGCAAGAGCCAGAACTGACGCTGGCCACCAGATGCCCACCACATCTGTGCCCGTACCCAGTGCTGCACATCTCACTCAGAGCGGCCTGCCAGTGACACAACCTCCACAGCAGAGGGTCAACACAACCACAGCTAATCTTGGCATAGCAAAGACACACTGTAATTACATGGGAAAGTCCTTGTGCCCACCCCCTCTTCTTTTCTCCCAGCCATCAGGCCAAAGGAAGTAGGAAATGTAGTCTGTCTATCTGGGCCATGTTTTACAGATGTTCAAAGATTGGCTTACAGATTGGAAATTTTGCAGAAACCTTGTAAAACTATTTTAACGCAAATACATTTTAGAGGAGGTATATACCTATGATTACATAGAGTGAATATTATGTACAGGTAGAGATCTGGGCAGGTATTCACCCAGCAGACCAACCTCTTTAATGCAATACATATTAGAGAAGCCACAAAATCTTGTCATATCCATTCAAACATGTTTGGTGTGTTGTGTGAAGGGTGTGAAGGGTTGGGATCAGAACTTAGCAAGTCTGGGGGGCTGGGGGTCCTGGGCTCTGTGGCACGTAGCACCTCCCCACAGTTGTCTCATCATGGTTCATTACCTTGGGTGGGGGCGGGCCGGCACAATAGCCATGAATGGGTGCACAGGTAATCATTTCAGTCAACCAATAATAATAATAATAATAATAATAATAATAATAATAATAATAATATTTAAAAATAAATAAATAAAATAATACTCTTCTCCTCTGACACCTCCTTCCATGCGGTCCAGCTTCTATCTCACAAGCACACGGAACCCCCCTCCATCCCCCAGTCCCTGACCCACCCACTCAATTACCAAACTCCCCACAATCCCCTGTAACTTTATACTTGTTTGTAAATAAAATAAATAAATAAAAATAAATACATAAATCTTGTAAAACTGCAGATTGAGTCCTCTTTAGCAACAAGACGTCCCAGACAAGGCAAGAGTGTCTCTGTGTGTGTGTGTATGTGTATGTGTATGTGTGTGTGTGTGTTCGTGTGTGTGTGTGTGTGTGTGTGTGAGAGAGAGAGAGAGAGAGCAAAAAAGAGAAAGAGAGAGAATGAGAGAGAGGTTTATGCAACAAATTTCCTTTCACTGTACATACTAGATTAAGCTTTCATGTCAGTAAATCCCAGACAGTCTTTGGGGGCAGTGACAGACCTCTTGATTTCTGAGATAATTAAGTTCTACACACACACACACACACACTCTCACTCACACACAGACACACATAGACACACACACAGACAGACAGACACACACACACACACACACACACAGTATAACTCGTTTTTATGCATTTGAATACTCTACATAAGGACATACAGATGATCACTACATTCCTTGTCATTTTTACAAACCCTTATGATTTACATAATGCCCTTTTTGTTAATTCAGATTTTAATCTCACTCTGCCACCTAGTGGAGCAGACAGACACTGTCAGCTGGTCTGACAGGTAGATTACTCAGGCATAAGTGATTGCAGCTAAAGATAAAAATTACTTATATGTTATAGATACTGCATAAAACCATCTACCTCTACCAGATTTCATTTCTTTTTTTCACTACCAGGAGTAAATGAGGAGTAAAGTGAGAAAGTGAATGCCCAGCCCAATTTGCATATCATAGATGCAATAAACAGGGTGGTTCTTACCCAAGCACATATTTTGTTATGCTATTATGTTATTTACTTGAGAGAATTTGATAAAAACTCCTACAGAATTCAGGGACATGTTTCTTAGGTCATTGCTGAAAAAACAACGAGGGTTGTGTTGTTCATATACTGTAGTCTGTCTCTGGTTCCCTCATAGCTGGGAGGCTCTCTCTGGAGTAGCAGGGAATCAACTGTGGGGAAGTGTGGAGCAACTTCACAGGCAATTCGTCTGATCACAGACCATGGCCACAGGAATTTTAATGAGGACACCTCAGCAAGCCCCCTTGCAACCAACCCCCCTAACACACACACACACACACACACACACAAAGCACAAACACCATCTGCTGGTCGGGAGCTGCAGCTGGACTCTGTCACCCTGGGTGTGAGTGAAGGAGTGAAGAAGAGTGAAGAAGAGAGAGAGAGGAGAGAGAGAGAGAACCAGGACTTGACTGTACCCAGCCAGGTCTCAGGTACCTTAGAGATGTTGCCAGAATTTCAGATTAACCCACATGCAAGATTAGGAGAGGCCAAGTGAAGAGACATGTCTTTACATTTGTGTCAATGTGTCACCTCAGAGGGAGGGGGGATGCACTCTCCTATCATCTAGGAACCTTTGTTTTATCTCATGTGGAACAGCAACACGTACCATTACAGACTGTACAGTGTACACCTAAAATTATGCCTGACATTTTTGTCTGTTTGTTTAATAAATCAAACTATCATTAAACTCTATGAGTCAAACTATCATTAAACTTCATGAGAACAAAACAAAACAAAACAAAAAATGTTATTGTATTGTGCATTTAATGACTTAATAAATCAGGTGTCATCAATCCCAAAAACTATGAACAAAGGATGTAATTGCTATGGTCTTGTACTCTCAGTAATAACCCTTCACTGGACAGCTAAATCCCTTGTATCTGAAAGTATAAACTCATTACTGATGATGTTGCAATGAGGGGGTAATTATCTGTGGAGGCTTCCCTACCATGATGAGCACTAGCAGTTTGGGCAGGATTACGATATCCATGTGGCCTCTAAATGACAATTTTCCACAGAAAACTGATTGTTTTGTCTAATTTAGTATAATTTCACTGTGCTGAGACACATGAAGCATAATCATAATGACAATCATAATCATAATCTTTGCCTTTACCCATTTCTGACAGCATTTTACGCTGCCCGACTGACAATCGGGCAACCCAGGTTAAATTCCTGAACCCCACATTGCAAGTCCATGTCGATTTGGATAAAAATGTCTGTTAAATACCACTCACTAGGACTTTTTTGTCCTGGATCTAAGACCTTTTATTCCTGTGTGATACCATTGCCACAGTGAAGAGATGCCTGCTCACTTTTTAATTTTTTTTTACCTCTGTTAAGGATTATGCCAGTCCAATGCAACAACTCCAGCTGATTGAGCAGGTGACTGCTCCTGTGATCTTTTGCCAGGATACTAGATTTCACCCCAAATCATGGATTCCAGTCCAAACCCTAGAATTTGGTTGTAATCTGTTTATCCACAACATTATTAGAAATGAAATGAAATATTTTTTGGTCAAAAAAAAAAATTGCTATTGTATATAGTCACAGGACAACTCAAATATTGTCCTGAAATGTTCATAAGGCATTGCTTAGGGACATCATATGTAAAGCCTTGGAAAAGGAGTTTTTGCATGAGTTTATTACCTTACCTTTACATAAACAAAACCTCAGCTTCACTGAGTGTGAAATAGCCTAACTTAGTGTTAAAAGCATCTGTCCCAAATTTAGCAGTTTGTTCACTCTAGCACTAAATAGACATGGGCAATTAACATTTGAAGTTTGCGATGTTAAATGTCTCAGCAAGCAGGTGTTCACATGGAAACGGAGAGGTGTGCTAGGGAACATTGTATCCTATTTGCACTTGCAAGAACACTCTGACATAAACACAGGTCCTGGTAAAAAGAGCTCCCTGCAGGTTTCCGTAGCACCATCAGGAAGGATGAGAGTGAGCAGAGCAAAGGTTTGTAACACTGGAGGGAGAACAGGTTTGTGTGCCATCTGTGCCTCTTTCCATGCTGCTCCTGGCCAGGTGCACCCAGAAGCTAGCTGTCTCATTTCTCAGGTGCATGTGAGAAAAAGACAGGCAGAGAGAGAGAGAGAGAGAGATCTCATGTGCTTTCTATATTGTCTTCTGGCTCCTTCATAGACTGTCACAGCAGTGACATTAAGGCTACTGCGCAGCTGCTGCTGAGCGTTCAGTATGTTCTCCTCCCTGCGTTATATACACACACAGTCACTGTGAATGACATCAATAATAATGCTAATAGCTAACATCTAAACAAGCACACAGGATGCTACTGCTTGCTTCTGCATCCAGGGCTTTAGATCTGATGTCGACATGGCACCCAAGAAGACTAGTTTGCTGTGCTTGACAGATTTTACCAAATGTTGCCTTAGTACCTAGGATCAGGCATTTCATGTGGTCGAGATTGAAATGGTTTCAAAGATACATTTAAGTGTGACTAGAAAAAAAGCCTCTTCTGATCTTGCAAGGTGGAAGCAAGCTGAACGGGTTTCTGTAAAGGTGCAGTAATTATACAGACACTCCTCAGAGTTTAGGGCTCAGACTAGTAAGCTTTGAATCTCTTAGATGTTGGTTAGGCTTTGGTTCAGGTTGAATGGTTAGGACACCACGGCCCAGTCTTTGTTCTAACAGGCTTGCCTTTTGTCAGTGTTTTGGATCAGTCTTAATTCTCATCTCATGCTAGATCAGCTTTGATTTAGCCAAGACTGAGGTAAGAGTAAAAAGTTTTGTGTATTTGCATATAATTTGCCGTACTGCTATTGTCAAAGTATGGATTTTAATCATTGTCCAAATGAACCAACACTCTCATTCATTCACTCTCTCTCATTCTCTCTCTCTCTCACACACACACACACACGCACTCTGATGGAAAGTTGCTCATGCCCCAGTGCCCACAGAGTAGATGAATGAGCTTGAGAGCAGAGTTGCTAAAGACAGCCCCCCCCCCCCCTCCCCCTATTTATTCACACAGTAGCTGGCACAAAACCCAGCCTCTGAAAATAGACCCCAGCAATTTCAAAAATGCTTGACGATGAAATCACCATTTGTCTGAAATGTCTAAACACATTATGACATGGGGTATTCCATTTACTGTAAAGGAGGCCAAAAAGTTCATCGATTTTCAGTACCCCGTGCTGTACTGAGGGGGAAAGGAAATTAGCATTTTAATTATGATTACTTTGAGCATCTCAAAAGCAAAGGCACCTTTGTTTACCAAGGTGGCCTTTGGTAAACAGAGAAGACCTCATGCTTAAGAGTATTTGTGCACAATAATAAAAAAGATGCATTAGGCTCCATTAGCACCTAGGCGGTTAGCAGCATGCTTACGTTTGTAATGAAGTGTATTCATGTTGACATCAAAAATAAATCGTTTAAAGGATCTAAAAAGTCATTTAAGCCTTCTCAGTATGCCAAGCTGCAATGAAACTGTGCACCATTCAAGGCACTCCATGCAGCCTCCCTGCGAATGCTGTGCATAACAACTCTGACCGTCTCCCACAAATCATTTGTGTTGAGATGGGATTCTAACATATTCATTTTCGTGCTTCAGAAGTTCAGTTCCTCACTAAAAGGTAGTAATTATTTTTAGCTTGACCGTTGGATAATTTAGAAAGGATTTTCTCTGATTGCCTTAATCTCCCTCAGTAGGTCTTTGGCACAGGAAGACTTAAAATACCAGTCCGTGGTGCATTTAGCGGTAGGCTATCACATGAGAACGGCGTGGGCTTTGTGAACATGCAGGCGTGGCGGCAGGCATGAGCTCTATGTGCCGCTGCAGAGCAGTCTGACACCGAGTCACTCACATTAGGGATTCGGCAAATTCAAATTCCCCACCATCACACCTATTAATCCCTATAGTGATTTCCGCCCATCTGCCGGAGCCTTGAGAAATGCATGTTGAACGAACCCAGCAATTTAGCCAAGGCCTAAAAGGCAACCTAGGGGGAAATGAGTTATCATCACCGAGTTTGCCTGCATGGGCTAAGTAATGCATGTGATAAATTCACCTTAAATTAAATATGAGAAGACCCTTCTGAAGTAAATGAATTTAAGATTATAGCACTCTCTCATTCTGGACACTTACAGACACATACACTTATTCACACAGCCACTGGTACACATGGATACAGCGCTCTTAATATCACACAAACACACACTGACACATACACCTCTATATTTAGGCATGAAATATCCCTCAGTAGATAATAGTGTGGACACACACATAAACATTGGCTCATGTGTGAAACAGAAGACGACACAAAGCTTGTGTCTAATGGTCTCTGCCTCCATTTGCTTCCCTTGCCGGGCCCAGGCTTTTGCACAGGTGAAAGGCAGTTGTTGTGCTATGTGGGCCGGCACCGACACTCTGAGGTCTGGTCAGGGGCATTCAGCTGCTGCCAAACGAGCCCGGAAGCTGGCACAGTGGATGAAATTACAGCTCTGACGTGCACTGACATTTCCAGCGCTCTCCAAGAGCCCTGGCTGGCTGGTTGGCGCTCCTTTTGCCCTGGTGCCGCTTTGGCCCTGCGGTGGAATACTGAAACGCTTGAAGGCATGCCTGTCTGTTAACCCACACTGTCCCTACCCCCACTGACATGTCCAGGCTCACAGTTATCTTATCATAGTGGCAAAACAGAGACGAGAGAGATGCAGGCAAACACACACATGCCACAACCCCCTACCCCCCACCCCCAAACACACACACACACTCAAACAAACACAAAGGCAGCCCTCCAGATAGATAGATAGATAGACAGAGAGAGAAAGAGAGAGAGGTTTAATGCAAAGACTGAAGTTACACAGGGCAGAGGAGATGAGACGGTGACAAGAAGGACACTTTAAGCAGATCTGCCATATGGGGTCAAACACGGGCAAAAGAGAGTGAAGGGGTTAGGTGGGGGATTTGCTGCAATGACCAGGTGCTATCAGGCTTAGAGTCAGACCATGCACAGCCCTCTGACTGACCGTGCACAGTCCCTATCTGATGTCGAGGCAACCACAGACTGCCTCTGCACTAAGGGAGATACATACGAATCATACACGCGTGTTCCCGATATGCAATCTCAACAATTCAGTAAATGCTGGGTTGGGTCTCTCGTGTGCCCCATAATGCAACTCTGGCTCTTGGACCAGCTGTCACTCCCAGAACCCTGCTCTGCACACACCCTGGAAAGCCACGTCCCTCCCCATTGCTTAAATATTTGTGCTCATAGCCACTTGTGTGCCCTGTCGGATACGGCTGGATTATTTAAAGACCAGCAATGAGTTCACTGGTTAATGAGAAACCCCCAGTCATCTGAAGAATTTACTCTCTCCTTGTCGTTTCTCTGTCTCAGCTTGTAAATTTTTTTGTGGTTGTGTGCCCAAAGGGAAAGATTATGCATTTTATGGTTGTCTACTCCTAAAATGGTAAAAGCATGTTCTGAAGATTTAGACAACAACAACAATGAATTGTGAAAACTCTATTATATTACTGTCAAAATAAACATAAGAATAAACAAAATAAACCACCTCCAGCGACAGAGTGTAATGCAAACAGACATCACCCAAACCTTTTTGATCCCAAATGTCATTAATGATGTTAACTCACAAAACACTAACTGTTGAGGTAATGGCAAGGCACCACTCCGAAGGACAATCAAGACAAAAAAGGGCCAGTTTTCTTAACTCTTAAACCTTAACTATGAAATGCAGGGCAACAAAAACAAGACACTTCAACTCTATGCCAACATGTCACTGCAACCAGGCAACCCACTCACTTACTTTCTTTCCATAAGACGCCCCCATGCTCTGTGGCGCACAACCCTCTGTCTGTGCCCCGTCACACTGTCAGGTGTCCTCTCTTCCCTCCTTTGTTCCTCCCCTCGGCTGGGTCCCACTTTCCAGAGTTTTCCCTGCAGCCCCACTGCTGTTCCCAAGACTTGCCCAGATCCTCACTATGTCCAGTCTGGTTAGCCAGAGGGGCGGGGGGTGGGAGTGTAGAGGGGTGGTGGAGAGTGAAGGGGAGGGTAATAAAAAAAAGATCCCTCTCACACTTTGGCACCTTGACAGCAGCGAGATGGTCCAGAGCGGGCTTTGCTCAAAGAGATATTTATAAACAAGACGAACTGAGAAAGAAAGAGAGAGAGAGAGAAAGCGAAGGGTCCTCGGGGTGACAAGTGTAGCACTGTCCCCTGAAGACGCTGGAGCACCTGAACTATGACGAGGTCATCTCACAGGCGGAGAGGCGCGGCGTCACAGAGACTGACATGGTGCTGGGTCAGTGCGTGCGCCCAAGATCAGCCAGTGAGGGGCTTTGTGTGTCGATGAAAAAGGAGAGATAGACCAATAAAAAAAGAGAGAGAGGAGGCAAAAAAGATCTACAGAGAAGAATGACAGTTGGGGAAAAAAATAAACAGAAGCGAGCAGAACGAAGAGCAAATAGTGTGTCACAGTGTGCGCAGGGCGAAATCAACTATCCAAGTAAGAGGCCACTCACCACCTGTTGTTAGCCTGTGCTCTTTTCCCTTAAAGGACTTACAGGCACCAGTGAGATTATACTAATTGCCACTGACAGAGCAGGATGCCAAAGAGTGGCCTATAGTGCCCCGGCCAAAGGGACACTTGCCAGCACACCAAGTCACTGAATCACTTATCAACTAAGATGACCAAAGGTGCAGGTAGAGAGGAGGTGAGGAATGTCACCCCCTCCACCCCCTACCCCTACGATGCTACTCCACCGTGCTGTGTTTGGAACCAGAGCTGTCATTGTTGTTAGGGAGTTTCAGCCTGTGCTCCAAGGGCCTGGCTTCTGGGAGCAGCTGTCACTGATTGGACACACTGTCCCCGGATGGTGGTCATAGAAGGGGGGTCATTTCCAGAGTGTCCGTGTGTTTTGGACGGGCTCTTGAAAGTGACGGACTCTCTTTGTTTAGCTCTGCACAGCACACAATGTGATTTGTTTAGGTTTGTTTCTTTCAAAATGAACTTTCAAAAGAATGGCATTTTAATCAGAATAGTTTTACATTTTGCATGTGAATTTAATACAGTGAACTTAATACATCATTGAGTACAAATTCAATTGTATATGAGGAAGACTCCTCCTTTGAATAACATCACCCTCCCTCCTTTATATTGCGGTTGTCCAAAAGTTGTAAAAAAAGATGTAAAACAGCCATTCCTCTTGTAAATTTCCCTGAACCTCTGGTGTTGGATGGCTGTTGCCATTCTTTGAATGTCTTTGACTGATGACCTGCAGTTTCATGCTAAGGTCCCGTTAAGTTGTTTTTTGTAAGGGTTTACTGGAAAGCAACCTGCTATGTGTGCTGGTACAGGCCACCCTTCATATTTGTTTGTTTGCTTGTTATTCTTCACTGTCTGAAAGTAAAAAAATATATAATAAATTGCTTAAAACATATACACAAAGAGACCAGTGTGATTTTAATGCTCCATTTGTCAGTATTAGTTTTTGCTGTGACAAATGTAGAATTTGATGTTATTAGTAATTGATCATATATGTAATGTACATTTTTGGTAATGGTATGTTTATGTTGAGGCTCAAAAATTCTGTCACACTAAAATTTGTGTTATTTTACTACCAGACAAATTAGTAAGTCTTTCATGGAACAAGCTAAGAAAAGCACATAATTCTAATATACATACCCGCTCAAAAGGGCTTTTCCCAATAGTTCCTCTGGCTCCTGCAAATACCCAGCTATCTCTTGAGGCGAGTGTTAGGATCCCAGTACTTCCCAGATTAAAAAACAGCTCACGAATTTGACTTGTCAGCCTGAGAGGCAAAGTGGAGGACACAATATAAGGGTTCCTTAAAACCACACCGAAGCATTTTAGAGGTGCTTAGAATTTCATGAAAGACAGGATTTTGATTAATACATTAAAGAAAAATATTGTCCAGACAGAATAAATATCATAGAGGTTCTACCATAGAGACTCTGGAGGAGGAAATAGAGTTGAAGATTAAAATTGGAAAAGACGCAAGGCACACAGAGTCATGAATGGATGATGACTGGCTAGAAACAGGCTTTAGTGTAGGCCCCCGTTTGAGGGTTGGCAGGCGGCGTGGATCTTGGCTTTGTTCAGTGACAGAGGTGCCTACCCCCCAGTGTGGCTTAAGACGGGGACCAACTGGTGGTGGTGGGGTTATCAAAGTTGCTGTGCTGTCGATGCAGTGAGGGAAGACGAGGAGAAGTTTTGGAACTTAAGAGAGATTGCCATTGGTTAATAGTGCGTAAATGGCTGTATACAGCCTCCTACTATGGGTTAACATAGGAGACACAGGATTCTGAGTCTCTCCTGTAGAACTTTGCTGGAACTATAATTTCTTTAAATGAAACTTTCACATTGTAAACCATTTAATCTAAGACACTTACAGAGCAGCAGGTTCATCATATGAGACAACCAAAACAATAGTGTTTATCACGATTCCCCTTAGGAACTCTTCCAATAGCTCCACCTCTGAAATCCAGAAAATACACCTTGTCAGCAAACACAAACTGACAAACACACACACACACACACACACACAGACTTTCAGATTTTGTTAAACTTAGAAAGGCATGCTTGCAGCCAAAGAATATATGAACTTACTCCCATTATACATGTCAAATGTGGCAGTGGTCAAAACTTCCCCAGTGTCACCTGTTGGAAAATAAAGATCATACTCTTATGTTCTTATGTGTGGTTTAATGGCCAAGCTTTGATAGATGGGGAAATTAAATGTTATATGTGGATATCAAGCAAGTTCTCACCTTTCACCAAGGCTATATTAATTCCTCTGCCAACGTTATTGGCAACCCCGCTCATTAACCTGTGAAATGTAGTGTGAAATCAAGCTCGTCATCAAATAGTAAGTGTGAAGAAATTATGGTACATTTTATTGGTACAGCATGACTGTGGGTAGGGGGCAGAGCAATGCTGATAGTTAGTTTGTACTGCCATCTTCTGGATTTAGCAAATGATCAGTATCATCAAATAATCAAACAAGGAGCTGCTCCTTTGAGTGATTTGGTTCTTCCAAACATGATTTGCTTTTTTATGGATGTTTTTTAATTGGAAGTAGCATGGGACATACCATGCCATATTCATTTCCAGTGAGACCTTTAAAGAACGTCAGTGTGAACTTCATCAGGGATTTGTGTTCAGCTGAATCGTTCTATTGTAATGGTATTTGGCCATTAGATTTTACAGTAACTGTAGCTTCATAATGCAACTGAGACAGATCAGCAACTGATCTTTGTATTAGTTACTCACATGTTGTCCTCAAAGCAAATTCTTGGTCCGAGTATATTTGCAATCCCACTTTTTAGATGAAAAGTGAAGTATCCATCTGGGCATTTGTCTATCCCACATTTGTAAGGGATAGGACTATCTAAGCTTCTTCTCTGTACTGCCTCCACCCTTCGCCAGATTTCATCTTTAGCTAAAAACAACAACCAAAGTACCAGGAAGAAAGTATAAGTGATTGCAACAGTCTTGTTTTTATATGACAGGAGTAAGTGTGCTTTTCAAAAATGTGATCACACAGCTAACGCTTAGTGAATAGGGCACAAGAAAATGTGTCTGAAAGAGAGTTTCTATGGCCCATTTAGTTAGTATTCACATCTATGTCATGTCTAACCTTTATTATACCCCCGAACAGAAATTGTGTTTCACTTTGGAAGCTAAAACACATGTGCAACATTTAAACACAGGCAGCAGTAAATAATAGTAAGACAGGACACATCATCACAACATTAATGGCTGGGACAGAACACTCTGGGATATCACTTTAATGGAGTTTTTTTGATGATTTATTAAGTGTGTCCTGTCACCTTTACATTCAGCTCTGCTGGTTTTGTATGTTAATTGATAAGATTATCATATCAATCTCAGGTAAGAGACATTACTAAAACTTCATCTGAAGTGCAGAAGGCACTCCATCACTATTGGTTCCTCTTTGCAACTCCTGTGGAGACTAACAATTAAGACAGCTGGAATCACTTCCCACTTTTAATTAGTTTTATTCATTAAGATCTGTCATTAATTATTTGTGTGTATAACCAGGAGGGGAGGCTTTTCTGTCACCATGAGATGCACAGGTATATTAATGGATAAATGATTCATTGAGACATTGTGAATAATCATTGTTAATTAATTATTTATTAAATATTAATTGCTAAGAACATTCTCTTCACAAACTAATTGTAGTTGGCACAAACTCCATAATTATGCAAATAAAGCTAGTGTCAGAGTAGGCTATTCACTGCAGGGACAAGAATGTTTTCAACATTGGATTGCTGTGTGATGGTGACACTACTTGTTGAAATCAGGAGTTCTGATTGCCCTCTGGACCCTCAACCAATTTTTCAAACTAATCAGCCAACAAAAAAACAGGAAACCAAGGTGCACATGTAGCACATGTGACTGATTATAGCCTAATATATGAATGACTACACCCAAATACTCATTTGTGTTCAATAGACTTACTGTAGCAGAAAATGTACTTACTTTCAGCGAACAACATGCTAATTCTGTCTCCTTGGACAACTTCCTCAGCATCACCTGTTAAAAAGGATAAAGGGTATTGTAAGAGTGGGTATATTGTATTCACTTGTTGACTTTGATGTGAAGTTCACACTTCACATGAACTCAAAGTTCAAAGTTCAAACTTTCAAAGTTCAAAGTTCAGTTCATACAGGGCAGAATAAATAAATTCAGGTCATCTTTTTGGTTAAGAACTAGTTCACATTCAAGTTTATTTGAGTTTATATTGCTGTGCCCTTTGCAAGTAAACACTCCTTATCATCAAATCAAATCCTAATTATTTGCCTATCGCTACCATCACCAGCTACTGTGGATTTGTTTATTCATACACCTGTTTGATTCATCTCGACTGTAACTAGGCAGTAAGGTTTTAGTATCTCACAAAAATCTGAATTTGTTCAAGTTCAAGTTATTTAGTTAGTCTAATTGCACTGCCATGCAAGGCTGTGACAACACATATGTACTGTAATACTTGTAAGCCAAGATATTCTCTGCAGTGTTATGTAGTACTCAGCAGTACTTTAGAGAACTAATTAAAATGTTTACATGCATTGATGCATTAAAAACGTGTCTGAGACATGTTGGAAGACGTGAGACGTGTTTGGAAGAAAACATAAAACTACAACTTACTAATCAGACTGCCAAATTTTGTAGTTATGTTTGGGTAAGAAGTCACCACAATCCATGTTAAAACAACTGCAGCCAAAACAATACACAGACGGAAAAAATAACCTATCAATGCAAAAGAGAACAGGGTTATGCATTGCAGAAAGAGGACATAACATTAATGTAGTACATTTGGCATTTAAATGATACCTGCAAACTTTATGAGCATATTCAGGCAACATAGCTGTTAACTTAGAACCAATTTCAGAACCATTTATGACTATTATTGACGATTGCAATTATCACAAGTGTACAGTATATCTTATGCTCTTCTAAGAGGAAGCAACAACACAGAGATAAAGTAGAAACACACAGTACCTTTTTTTCTTAGTGCACCGCCACTGCAATTTTGAAAAGAAAGCAATTAGCTTGTTGGTTTGACAACACAGTGTGTTTAGAAACAGTTCATCACAACAGGCGTGTACAAAGAAAGCTTTTTTTTGTTTCAGCACTCACACAATTGATAAAATGTCAAAATCTGTATGTATGTATCACCTGTTATGTACTTTTCGAACAGTCCACATCTCCTTGGGTTTCATGAACTTTCTTTGTGAGGTATATAAGGATTAGATTCAACTGTAAAAGTAATGGCTGAGCATGAGCTTGAGCTTGAGCAACATGAGCTTGTTGGACTAGATGAACAGGAAAGAGTTTTAAAACAGAAAACAAGTAGGACCAGAAAAACAGGATGACATGCCATCAGATGTGACAACTCAGTAAACATATTACAGGTAAAATGTCAGATATTATCCACACCTTCATAGAGTTTATACCAAATATCACTGCTTATCCTCATTTACCATCACCACTCATTTTGTGATGCAAACATTAAACAATAACCTTCCACCAAACATGTTCTGCACGAGTTCTTTTAAACATCTGATATTGTATGTCACAGCCCACTATACAGTGCTCACAGATTATTATTACAGATTCATATTACCTCTTGTTTTACAACTCAACTCCTGTCTACATAATCGACAAGTTTTACACTGTTACACAACTCAGAAGTCCATAACATAAGGGGAACATTATGAACATATCATAAAATGTAAAAGTGATAATTAATTTTAAAAGTTAATAAATAGTAGTATTGATACAGGTATGGTGCATATTTAAAATGGTATGTGACGTGATGCAATTTAATGTTTAAATGATTACATTTCACATAAGTGAAGTTGTCTGTTGATCATCAAGTGTATAGCAATAAAGCAGGAAACTCACTCATATGTTTAGTCAGATTGGAAAAATTATATTTTCAATGTAAGTGCCCCCAGATTTTCTGCTGATTTTCTGCATTTTAAAATTGGTGCAGGTCTCACCTCTCAAACTTTTAATATTGGTCTCACCAATTAAGACGCCTTCCAAATGAAAAGCCAAAGCGAGTATATCTTTGTGGAAAGATCACAATGTACCAGACAAACATATAGGCTTGAACTGTATTATCAGTCTAATTCTGGCTTTAAGAATGAATAAAGAATGAACATCCTAAACGAAAGTGCTTCTGGGACTTTACGTCTTCCTAGTGCTTTAAGTGGAAAAAAATAAATGCTGGTACTCCCCTTTTTTGAATGTTGCCAGGTAAATAAAGAGGTGGGTAACAGCAGATCATTAAGAGATAAAAAGTCCCGGTATGCTAGAGGCAAAAACTGAGAAGTGCTGGTACTCTGTACTAGTACTAGTACTAGTGTACCGGCCCACTTAACGCACTGTGTTTTCCATGTACAGAGCCCACTGAAGTTATTTACTCACCTTGAAGGAAAATACAACATCCATAGTTTAACCATAGACAGAAATTCATTACATGTGAATGATATAATACTTGCCCCATGCTGGATAGGCAGTTGTGATTGGTCAATGGCTAATTGGCAGACAGACTTGGCTGAGCAAATCATTAGTCTTAATACTTAGCCTGACAAGTCAGACTATAACATCAAAAAGTATAGTCTGGACGTGACTGATAGACTGTGCTCAATCGCAGGGGCGGAATCAGTGGTTGTCTTTCAAAGTGCCTCTGTATGGAATAGGATAGTGCTACGAACAATCAGAGCAATGTCGGTAAAACAGCAAATCCGTCAATCTTTGAAACTAATAATCTGCCCTTTTCTGCTCAACTTTAAAGAAAAGCCCTTCTGATTCCATTGATCGAAATTCATTACATGTAGTGTTCATTACATGTAGTTCCTTGGCCACAGTCATCTTAGTTGTACTGTCACAGCCCTGTCATCATCATGCTAAGCCTGCCCAATGACTCTCTACAAAGATAGAGTGTTGTGATTGGTCCAACCTACTGAGGCCCTATGATGCATGGCTAGACTTAATGGCTGAGCAAAACTATTTGCTACTGCTAGGGTGTGTCTAAATTTCTAGGTTTATTCATACCAGCAATACATTTTTTATGGTATATATGTTTGCTGTTGTTAGTATTAGCAGTATACACAATCTGTGTTGTACTAGTATTAGTAGTCCTAGCTAGACCTACAAACCTATGTCTTGGTAGTGTGGCTGTAAATATATGAATCTGAATCATGACTGAGGACTGAGGACTGAGTTCAGCCAGAGTATTCTTTCAGTCAAAGCACTTCAACACCATCTGGAGGGAGGTCACTTTTGAGCGTACCTGTCTGCTGATCCCCTATACAACCAATGCCTTTACAGGCTTGAACATGCATGCACTAGGGGTCACAATAACAGAAACAGATGCAGAGATGCCTGTTTTTCAGCTAGGTCTAGAGAAAACAGCACAACATGGCATGAGATGGACTAAGGCTATCTAATCAAATTGAGTCTTTTTTGGCATGAATATATTTCCAATTTAAATTATACTCATTGTCTACCTTAGCAAGGAAGTAGAGCAAGCACTGTCCAGGGTCTACCCTATTCAAGCACTGTCTTGCAGACGTAGGAGCCTATTTGACTGAGTGAATTGTCAAGTTTAACCATACAGATGGCGATGATCACATTTGACTGACTCAAATGTTACCACTGTTCAGAACAGAGTGTTTTAGGACTGTGTGATATGGATCTAAAACTTTTTGTTTAACAGTAATGTCCACCACTAATGCAATTTCATTTAACTAGCAAAAAGTGGCAGGAATTTCCTCATGCATATGAATGAGACTGGAAAACAACCTGTTCTGAAACGGAAGGGCTGAGTGCAGTTGAAAATGCCTAATCTGAGAGGTATTTTTATGTGGAGCTCATAGACCTATGTTGTAAAATGTGGTGAAACTGTCTGTCAGCCTATTTGTGCATAAATGGAGGGGGAGTATATAGTGCATAGGGGAGAGATTGGTGGAGGTTTATGGCAGAGGGCTGTGTAGAGATGGGGGGGTGAGAGTGCATGGATTTTATTCAATTGAATTTTATTCAATTTATATTTAGGTGTCCATCCACTGCCATCTTATGATTGACTATTCTATTACATCCTCATTTCTGTTGAATTCTTGGAGTACACATAATAAAAAAATAAAACACATAATACATAATAAAATAGGCAATGATGTATTTTACACCCCACACAATAAATAAACAATACAATATTTCCACAATAGTAGCAATTACCTAATAGCTTGGTAATGGTTGTCAACTATTACCAATGTGTCTATTTGACATAAGTTAATAGTTATTTCCCCATTCTTTAAGTATTAATTTGTAACTTCATTTTACTACAATAACAAACAGCAGCGAGGTTTGTTGCCTAATATTGAGTTGATGTTTGTATATGTATATTTATTATGTATATTTATGTCCTAACTAAATGGTTACCTTGACATTACCTCAAGATTACATGTGTGTTTATAAACTTACTACCTTACAGTTAATTAATCATTTGCAAGCTTAATAATACATCTATTAATATATACCAAACAAATGGCTACTTTGCTATTTATCATTGTACCTTATCATAAAGTGTTATGTAATTTCTATAAAAGTACATAGGTAATTACTGGAAATTAATACAGGATCTTACCATTTCATAACTTCACTTTAAGTCTTACCATCAAATCTCACCCTAACAACAAAGTAATTCCTTGTTATTACCATTCTGTTATTGACTGATAGCCCCAACAAATAGTGGGCTATTGTTTAGAAATAACAACGAAATGAGTCAGTAATTATTCAGTTATTATTCAGTAACATGAGCAGTTATGAGTTGTTACCATGATTTTACCAAATTAACTGCTAGCAAGACAAAACAAGCTAAGCAAAGGAAAAGGATTCAGCCAGATTTCTTCAGTACCTGAAAGTATAAAAGTATATTATTCACTTAATTTGTCATCCAGTCCATGCAGCTCTTCAAATAATGCATCTGCTTTCTTTTTTTGCCCATGTATATTTTGTGGTTTAATCACTGACATTTTCCATTATCAAGAAACCTAACAGAGATGAGCAACTACTCCATAAACTAAATAATGTTTGCACAGTCAACAGGCATGTCCTGGATTACACCCAGAGAAAATAATTGTGACACATGCCTGTTGGCTATTGTTTTTTTTTAAACAAGATACTCAATATGATCACCCAATTCTTGTTGGCTTACAACTAAGGAAGCACCCACGGTCGGACTAGGAACAAAATTTGGCCCTGGCAGTTGTTGTCTTGACCATCCCCAAGTTACCCCCTCCCCCTCCCCAAAACACACACACACAAACACAAACACACACACACAAAGTCAGCTCCATTAGTTCAGTGTCCCATGGCTGTAGCTACATCAAAGAAAACGTACAGTCTCCGCTCAAGTTAGACAGTGTCAGTTTATAAATTGTAGGCCTACCTCAGCCATCGGTATAAGTAGCATTCACACAGAAAGAATATGGGAGGGAAAGAAGATGCGAGGGAAACACGTGACATTGCTTAAATTGACCTGAAATGACATCATGAACACTAACAGTCAGGATAAACCTGGAGATGAAGTAAAAGAGTTTGCTAATCTCTGTGAGCCAGCTGCTCAACAGCTGAATGGAGGCCTATTTTTGCTATCACACTTATAGAAAGCAGTTTAATTCAATTTAGTTTTGTTTGTCATAAAAAGCGTGACGCCCATAGAGTTGTTACAGCATTATGATGACTGCAGCTTTGTTTGCAAAGTCACAACTTCGGTCACAATAAGAGCGTTGAAAGCAGCTCTCCTTACCGCAAACTGTACACTCACTTCCTCTTCTCTCCCTCTCCACTGTGCACCATCACCAACCCTGGCGAAGGTCCTGCTGTAGAAAACATAATGCTTGTGAATTTGGCACATTTGCCAACGAGCTCTGTCTGCAGGGGCGTTTTTTTTGCGCAATTTCCCGACCCCCGGCCAACTTCAAAAGCTTAGAGCTTTTGAATAAGACAAAATAGCATCTCCAAATTTCTGTGGCATATACATGTGCTCATGGACTACAGGTCTGGAAGGTTTTAAAGTGTAGGTACTAAGCAATCAAAATCACTTGATACCAAACTTTGTTATTTTTCAAATTGCTGCAAAAGTATTACCTGCATTTCTTTCAGTCAATAGAACACAACTATGGGTCAGATAGCAATTAAAGTCTTGTCCTCCTTACCTCATTCAATGATGGATATATCAATATTAATCCTATTGGATCTTAGTGCTGCCTTTGACACTATGACCGTGGCATTCTACTACAAAGGCTCGAGCAAGTCATAGGCGTCAGAGATTCCACATAAACCTGGTTCAAATCTTATCTCGATGTCAAATTGGCTGCCGCAGCTCACCTGTGTTTGCTGTCTTTTGGAGTACCCGAACGCCTGCTGCTGACTGGTATTTCGCTGAACTTTTGGTCTTCCGGACTTACGGCTGCCATTAAACTACTAACTTAATGGACTTTGAACTTGATCGGCTAGGCTGCTGGACGCTAACGTGAGCCGCTAGCACTCACCTGCTTCTCATCTGCATGAGGCCTCTTCCTCATCCTTCTCAGTGACTACCTCTTTTTTTGTGCTGAATCCATTTTTGCAGTTTGCCAAGCTGCATCTCTTACCTGAAACTCTATATCTTATATCTTCAGTGTTGCACGGTATTTAAAAAGTGAAACAGCAGAAAGTTGCATATATCTGTTAAATAGACATGAGTACCAAATTTGGCTGCAATTGGATGATATTTCATAATGGTAATTTGGGCCACATACATTACTTCAAAATGTGTCTGCAGCCAGATTTGGTACTTATTTAACCAATGGATATATGCAATTTTCTGCCATTTCACTTTTCTCATACTATGCAACACTGAAGCTGTACAGGTTTTTTTTTTAAACTTAAAATTGTTGTCTGAAATGTGCACATTTTATGCAAATGTGCCCTCTGCTGAGTTTCATCCTAAGAGACAGCTTGGCAAACTGGCAAAAATGGATCCAGCACAAAAATACATTTAGAAAAGTTTGACAACTTTTACTCAAAGATGCCAGAGGGTGTCACATTATATGAAAATCAACCTAGTCCACTGCTGTTCCTGGTCTAGAATTTTGCTGTGCATGTGTGCCTTTTACCATCTGGCAATGCAGTCACTGGCAGATCTAAAACTTCCTCACTGCCACACCGCCCTGGACTCTCACTTGGAACTCATCGCCTATGTTACATACACTAGTATGCGTTGCTAGCATAGAGTTTTGCAATTGATGTTTTTTGTACTTTCCCTGTACAAAACAGCCTGTTTTCATTTTTTTCTTCATGTAGTCCGAGATGGTTGATAGTCTATATATAGAAAAATCACAAAAAATGTCGTTTTTGATGATTTGATTGATATATTTTCATTATCTATCTTGTAATGGTACTATTTATGGTAGCTATACTAGTGAGTCAAACATGTGAAGTCGACCAGAAGTGAATATCAAGGTAACAATGAAGGAAGTCATACAGAATTGCTGTCAGTTGTAAAATGGTAAAAGGATTACCCAAGTAGTGCAATTAACTGTCAACACATGAGACTTTGGACACTTGTAGTCTTTGCTGCCTGCCTGGAGAGATACATCAAGGAAATAGAAATCACGAGAATAAATTGTATGCTCTCATCTGTCTGATTAGGCAGGGTGAACTCTCAACAGCTGGCTAGTACTAACACCAACCACCACATCTCAAGACCTGAGAATAAACAGTACCAGGAAACCATATGAGAGACGGTACAAATGTTTGTGGAACAACCAATGCACGTGGTGCAGACGGGTACCATAAAAACACTAGTGGAACTATAAACTTTCTGAGGAAGTCACAGTGTCAGCGATCCACACATGCATGAAGAACTGGACAGCACCAGGGCCTGACATGTTGCATGACTCCTGGCTAAACAGGCTGTGTGTAGTACTACTACTACTGTTGTGGAGTCAAATGCGCATTGGCCTATAATTCTGTTTTCTTCCCGTGCATGTATACTCGGGTTACACGGATACATAAGCTAAAGCATTTGCTTGATTTATTGCCAATAACTGGATTTAGATGTGTATGTGAACGTACTGAGTGTCTTTGCCCACAAACTGTGAAATTTCCTCCTCCCAACCCTGCATGCCTGCTCTTTTCTTCCTCTGTTTAAATCCGATGTTAAGACTTTACTGTTTCATGAACACTTCTCCTTCACCACTGCTTGGCATACCCTCCCTGTTGTACACCTGCATCTGATTGTCTTGTTTATTTGTTGTTTATTTGTATTGTTATTGTTATATTGAATTCAATTACAGTACACAGCAAAGGTAAACACATAGTGAAATTATTTGTAAAGGTTAGAAGTGAAGTAGGAATTACCGTTAAGAATCCCTGAACAATGCCACTGGTTTGACTGGACCAATGATTTCAAAATTAACATAAGGTCTACCTATTTACAATGCCGGATTGGAGACATGTCAATCGAACAAGGCCTGTCTCTCTTCACAAAGTGAATAAGGCTGGTGAAAGCAGGCCATCCAACCGCTCTGTGAATGTTTGTTTCACAATTAAAATTGTAGAGAATTTGTACTGTGGTTGTCATTGATAGCCTACTTGTTTATTTGATAGAGGAATTCTCCTGTTGATCAAGCATTGTTGCACTGAGTTTCAGGGCACATGAGGCAGTCATGGTGTCTGTGTCGGGTAATCAGGCATGAATGCAAAGCCTGACACACACCTGCTGTGATTGTTTACTCCTTAACTATGAACAAAGATGACAAACAAACCTAATCCGCAGAGCTGTGGATAGATTTCCCCGGCACAGACTGCTGTAATCTTTTTTAAACAGACTGCACACAAACTGAAAGTGCAGCATAGTCAGTGCTGTTGTTGTATTTTTTCTTTTTTTAATCAGTGATGTTCTGCCCACAAAGTCATTATGTTGAGGGCAAGCCCGACTCGAAGAAAGTCATCTTGCCCTGTGGTAGGAACACAGTGGTCTGCAGCTGGCTCTGGAGGCTGACTGTATTGCCTACAGTGTTGGTGGCATGTAATGAGCCGTGGAATCGCCCTACCCAAATGTACGACCGTGGCATATTAAGGGTCTGCATCAGAATTATAGTGTAGTCGTAAATGTGCTCTGTAGTCTTGACAGAGACCATAAATGAGACAAGAGTGGGTGACAGTGATGAGTCATTTTTCAGGATAGATGAATTATTATCATTAAAGTGGAGGCATTATAGATTGGAGCATATGGCACTTTGTCCCCCGCTGAGATTCTTGTTTCTGCTGATTTTCAAACCAACAGTAACCGGGTGGATGTTTTAATATCAACATTTGTGATATTCAGGTCCCTGCTATTGCAGTGGTATATCAGTTATACATTTCAAAAAAACATGTCAAAAAAAAAAAAAAAATCTGCCTGTCATGCTGATGCTCTCCATCTGTTTGTGTTTGAAGTAAAATAAGGAAATAGCTGAGTGTGTTGCAAAAAAAAGTGGAGGAAAAAAAGTTTGAGCGCAGGAGAGAAAATTGTCGCGCTTGGCTGCCAACGCATGGCCCTTTGAGGGGTGGCATCCTTGGCAGACGGAGCCCCCCTACCAGCAGCAGACGGTGCGTTGCGGCACCCGTCCTCGACTCTCTAACTCATTAGGTGTATTTACAGAGCTGTCGCGCTACATAATTAGCTCTGCAGAGTCTCAGTGCGGGCTGATGAGCACAGAAACATTTTTTTTTCTTTCTCTCTATCTCATTCCTTCTCTTTTGTTCTATCCCTCTTTCTATCTCCCTCTGGTTCAACCGCAGCACTGAGACGCCTTTCTTGTTTAGTCCCAAGGGAGCAGATTTTGAATTCAGACACGGGCGTGTTTTTATAGTACAACCACGCACAAATAATAATAAGAAGAAAGAAGATTCTGTAATTAAATGCAAATCGAGCTACTATGGACCACTGTCTTGCATGTTTTATGCTTTACTCTATATGGTGTAGGGCTGACCATCAAGATATTGTATAGAACTGGAGGAAGGGAGGAAGTTCTGGCCCCATGTATGTTTAAGTGCATGTGAAAGTAAGCACTTGAGGGATACCTTTTTATTTTTTCGTTTTGTTTTTTCGTTTTTCGTTTTATGATTGAAGTCAAGCCTTGAATGCATACCTTTCAAGATAAAGATGCAGATTGTGTTAATACAGTGTAATGTAACAAATTCATTTGACACTCTGTCCTCTGAGAGCTGTATAGACAAGGCTGAAGCACAAGGTACACTCAACAGTTTTTTTATGGTCTTTGTTTGCTGATTATATTCTTAATTATGCTACTAAAAGAAATGTTTTGGCACTGGAGCTTTAGCAGAGGATAAACTAAATCAATGTGTTCTTGAAAGAAAAAAAAAAGCATGACATGTTACTTGCTGTGTCGATTGCTGCCGACTAGAAGTACATTGAGTACATTGAACATTGAGTGGGCTTATCTCACAATGTGAATTTACTTCAATTTTAAACTAAAGCAAAAATCTCTAATTTCTTTCTTTCTCAAAACAAGAATGCTGGTGATTAGTTTTCTCTATTTGTTTTATTTTTCATTTTCTGATCAATATAGCTATGAGGACTTTTTACTCAGTCATGGGCATCCCACAAGAATGGGCCAGTGCTAGTCCAGATATAAAAAAAACAGGATAATCAAATGCGAACTGGCTCCCAGATGTCCTTTTCGGTTGCATCGATTCCCATTTCTTTTCTCTGAGAATGTGAAACATTGACAAGGTTTTGACATCTTGCATTTGATGACTCTGCCACGTGGCTTGAAAAGTGCAGACTTGTGGAAAGTCTTTTTTTTTTAAAAGAAGGTGTGAGAGAACTTTCTCTCTCTCTCTTTCTCTCCCTCCTCCCTCCATCGTTCTAATCCTGAAGCCTAGCTTACAACCATTCACTCGTATAACCAGTGCTGACCAATATTCTCTCTCTCTCCGTCTGTCTTTCTCTCTGTACAAACAAGCTTCTGAAGCTGAGGGGCTGTTATGCTGACGTGCAGAGATGAATTAAAAAGGCTCATGGAAGACCAGCACCAATCCCCAGACGACACTGCTCCACTTTGGTTTCTGACAAACCAGATCCCAAAGAAACCTTGTGATGAATCCTTGCCACAGTGAGTCCACGTGCTCTCTGATGAATCGCCGAACTAATCAGATCCCAAAGGGCGAATGGTGTCAGACACATCCGAACTCAAAAGCATGACTGCCTATGCCTACACACCTATATTTAGAGCGCTGGACAAGTCCTTGAGCCAAAAAGTCTGAGGTAATGCAATAGACGACAATATTCTTTGAGCCCTTCCTAATCATGATTAATGTATTCTGAAGTATAATAGCAGTATGCTTTTAAGATGAACAGTGTAAGTGGGCCAAAACACAAATGGCCACAAACAACCATGCACACACACACACGCACACACACACACACAGAGACACACACACCTTATGGCCATCTGAATGTATCACCGCCCATAAAAATGCATGTTCAAAGGTTAAAAAAGAGTAACCCCAAGAGACCAGACCAATTAACTTTGGCAAAGGTACCAGAGAAAGCGGTTACTGCAGAACTGGCTCTTTTGTAAAGGCAGAAAATGTCTCAGCTGATCATGTGTAACATTTTAATGGTCTTGCAGTGCTATATTCTGGCATGTTAGTGTTGATTAAGTGCTTATTTACAAGCCTCACCAAGTAATATTCCCTGCTGTTATGTGGTCTGACATGGTTTAACACACATCCGAGTAATCTGTAAATACATCTTAAACAGTAACAGCCAAGCAGTGAAACCTCTTTGTTGGAAGGAAAAAAAATTTAATTCACTTTCTAAAAAGAAAAAAAAATGCATAGGGCAAGTTAAAAATTTGCTTTCATCATGAGTGAATTTTAAGACATAAAGAGAGATATAAACATGAAACAATCTAGAGGACAGGCAAAAAAGTCCAGGAGAATGTTATTGCTCCTTCAGCCGTATCTCTGCTACAGCTGTCTTCTAACAATCTCTCTCGTCTCGTCACGCTCACTGGAGCATCTTGGTTTCTGAGATTGGGAGGCACTGGGATTACAGAAAACTAAGGAATACTTGATGAGCCTCTTTCTTCTAACTATAGCTCACTTTTTAGCTGAAGTCCAGACAAATTCATTATCACACCACAGTGGGGAAGAATATGACACGCAGGCTGAAGTCATATGAAACATTACTTCCAATAACTGTATCAAATGTATTCTTTTGACGGTACTAAATGCGTTCATCTTGCTAATTAATCTGATTTCTATCAACGAGGCATCATTACAGATAATGCTTTATCGGAAAAAAGCACACTGATGTCAGATAATTGTCTGACAGTGAAAATTAGTCCCATACATTAAAACAAGTGAATGCCCAATTTAAGCAAACATACGTAATTACATTGAAGTACCCTTTGGACTCCAGAGCATTATGTGTTATGGTGACTGTGACTGTGTGGGTTGGCAATGCATGTATATGAATGTAGAAGAATAATAGAAGAATATCTTTATTGTCATTGTAACCAGCACAACAAAATTTTAACATGTCCCTGCCATTCAGTGCAACAATCAATGGAAAAAAGCAGTAGTGAAAAAATAGCATACAAAAGTAGCATAAATAAATAAACAAATAAATGTAAACAAGACAAAAGACAAACTCACACATACCTAAACACCCACATTAACAGCTCCTACATTGCACCATCCCTTATTGCACAAACAGACTTATGTTATGGCTTTGTCAAGTGTAGTTATTGCTGTGGGGTAGAAGTTGTGTCTGAATCTGTATGTCCTTGTTCTGATAGATCTGTACGCCTGCCTGACGGTAACAGTTCAAACAGTGAGTGACCAGTGTGTGAGGTGTCCTTTAAGATGTTCTGGGCTTTTCTGAAGCAGCGGGAGATGTCTAGTTCTTCCAGTGTTCGGAGAGGGCAGTCAGCAATCCTATGGTGTGTGTGTGTGTGTGTGTGTGTGTGTGTCTGACTGTCTGTTTCATGGTGCAGTAAATAAGCATGATGGAGACTGTATGGGCAAATTGATGAGTGTCCCTCCCTTCTCACATGCTACCTCACACTGCACACAACCAGGCAGCACAATACTCAGGCACACACACACAGGTGTAATTAAGGGACTCAGTACAGGTCCCATTCTTACAGAGCTCATTATTCTCCACAGCTGCAAAGTGCATTCATTCGGATGTGTTTTATCACTGTGTTACAGTAACCAATCAAATTGTGAGCATTTTCTAAGATTGTGCTTCTGCACTCTGTAGTGGAGTTGTGAATTAGCCTGGGTGAGCCCAGGCTAGGTCACCAACTGATGTGGCATGGGGCAGGCTTCATTTAATGGCAGAGTGAGGAGTACAGCAGTGCGTTCAACACATCTGATGACTGTGCTAATGGCATCAGTGCTCAATGATATGGCTGTGTATTTTCTTTTGGAATTGAAAAAAAAAAACATTGCATATAAAAACCTTTGTTTACAAGAAAGAGTCTGCTGCACATCTGCAAAGATTTGATAACAGACAAATTAAACAATTAAAGTTTAATTTCACAGTTGGTTATGCCCATGGAACTCCGAAGTAATTCAAAGATCCCTAGACCCATTCTCAATCATGTTTGAGATTTGAGAAGCAGACAGGTGTCGGCCAGGCTGCTAATGAAAGGAGGAATACTTTGGCCTACTTAATTAGGTCCACACTTACATAATAAATAAATGCTCTTACCATTTTATTAATTGTATGATCTGTGGCATCAACTCCAGGTCAGTCTTTCCCCCTATCTGGTGTAACTTTCTGTTAGTGATGGGGACATGACCGGTTATGTCGAGACCGAGTGTCTTTTTTTTTGAGTCTGCTGGTTTTGAAATGCAAACAAGACTGAGTCAAAACCGAGTCTTTGAGCAAGCAAGATCAGTTTTCATAACTATGATTTAATATCACCGCAGTTAATAATCATCAGTTAGGCCACTAGACTAAGATAGACTGGGAATAAAAGGGATAAAAGCATCGGCTAAATCCATAAATATAATGTAAATGTTTTTACCACATCTAGAAAGCTGTAGGTCTGGCCCTGACTGATCCAGTCCAAATCCAGTCCAAGAGGCGGGACCAGTGGATGCATATCAAAATGTCTCTGCAATTTATTGGATGGCTATTCAGAACTACTTAAACAGCGTTGTTGTCATCATGTCATCATGTTTAAGCCCACCCTGACTTTTAATCATAGTTATGACCTGCAGAGCAAATTCCAATTTGCTAGTTTTCTGTCTAGATTAGTAGGCTACTTAACAGTCTTCCAATTTTCGAAAATTTTGACAACATACTAGAATATAATATTGAATATCATTTAAAACTGTATTTTGTCTTAATAAATACATTCAAACAATGTTAACAACTATAACACGGGACCCAGATCAGGTTAACAGCTACAGCACTCAGCTGTTGCTTCAGCAACTGATGTCTCTCACTGAATGCAGAATCTTTGCATAATATCATGGGATGTCATTTTCACAGGGTTCCCATGGGTCCTTGAATTCCTTGAAAGTTCATTTAAAATTGATTACGCAGGGCCTATGCTGATTTTTAATCTTCATTCTTCTTCTTCTTCTTCTGTAGATTTTATTGCCGAAGTTTGTTCATTCATTCGTTCGGCACTGCATTCTTGTGTTTCCTGTATGCAGGGTTGCGAACTGTCACGTATCTGCCGTGACTGTCACGTTTTAAGCATCAGTCTCACGCTCTCATGCTCATGCAGGAAATCTCACACCGAATCAGATTGTTTTTAATCTGTTCTAGAGACTATGAGGGGATGACGAGATCTAATAGTATTGTATAATATGGGACAAGAAACCATAAAGCTCTAACTGTAGATGAGCTCAAGATTGACTGCAGGTTAAGGTTACCTCTTTATCCTAAATGACATGTGTTGTTCTCCAATTGGTGTGCCACTGAAAAATGCATGTATTTTTCCAGATTGATTGATTGATTCAATAATTCTGTGCTAATATATCACTGTATATTATCCCTTGATAATACAGTGGCTTTATCCACAATGCACCTGCAGACGTTCCACTTTTACGCACGGTACGGAGTAGGCAACAAGGTGATTAAAAAAAGAAAAAAGAAATCAATGAATCAATGAATGTAGGGTTATACATTCAGTCCCCTTTTTGCATTGATTCTTACCCAACGACTTGTATGCTGTTCACAGATTTGAGGAAATTGCTCCTGGAAAGTACTTGAAAGGTCCTTGAATTTGATGTTAACCAAGGTGTGGGAACCCTGTTTTTAAATAATGTCTGTCAACATTACCTATGTTTTTTTTAATTATTTAAATTGATTTGTAGTAATGGATATTTTGTTAACATGAATATAAAAAAGATCTGTTGGTCTCAAGGACTCGCTCTGAAATTACGGGTGCTTAGACAGAGTCTTTGAAGGGTCAAGTCTGAGACGAGACCGAGAATGGTCTAGAGACCGAACTTGAGTCAGAGACATTACTTGAGTAATACAAAACTGCTTTCTGTCATTGTTTTGGAATTCTTTTCTTTTAGTCAGAAGGATAAAAGACGACCCTGAAAAGAGCACACCAAGTTGCTAATGCGGTTGAAATAACAATGAGTTCTTATCAACATTTTTACAAAAGATATACATGGGATTCTTAGTAATGTTGTCACGTGGTTTAGAGGCCCAGGCCCATGCACTAGATAAAAAATAGTTCTGCTTCAAATGTTGTTCTATTAGTGTAAGGGCAGGTGTTCTAGTGACATACAGAATCATAGAGAGACTTAACATAAAAGTAGTTGCCACTGCTCAAACATGTCTCCATCATTAAACAGTGTTGTGTGCCATGGTGTGGATTCATCAGCTCACAATGTAGATGGTATATACAGGCACAAAAGGGGTGGCCAAAGAAAAAGAATGGCTGCAAATCACAATACAAGAGCAACTGTCTTGGCAACAAGAAAAGCATTAAAAAGACAACTAATTCACGTCATCTGTCATAAACAACTGTCAAGGTGTGACTGTGGAACAATTGGTGACACTCATTTAATGTGGGAGTGGACTTGACCAGCTGGTGGAGCCAGCGAGCCACTCTGTCTCCTCATCCACCCCGAGGAGGAGGAGGATGATGCTCAGGGTTTTTGAAATGGGCCTCTGCATAATGCAAAATCAGTCCTTTGTCTCAGAGCTCAACACTCACTGTGTCGGGCTACAGTTGTTTATTGAGAGTGGTCAAATTAAGATGCATGCCAGTCGCACCTCTGGCACGCAAACCGCCCACACCTTTACGAGGACTCCAACAAGAAGGCAAAAACACAATGTAGCAGATAGAAAAAAAAAAAAAAAATCCACAGTAGCTGATGGCGGATAATACAAAATGTTTTATGGTACTTGTTTATGGCAGATTGTTGTTCTGCCTATTTACAAATAGGATTGAATGGAAAATTGTTTTTTTTTCTCCCCCCCTTGGCGAAGTAGGACAAATAGTGAGAGAACAAGCGAGCCTTGATTGTGTAGGGCGAAATACACTTGCAGTTTGAATGGGAGAGCTGTTTTTTCTGTGCTTCTGCCTTTGTGTGTGAGAGATACAGAACAACAGTATGCATACAAGCACAGGTACAAAGGGAGCTATGTCTTGTCATGTTTTTTTTTTTTTTGTGCTTCACAGTATTGTGAGGATTGCAATGCTGTACCTGATGCTGTGGTGAGAGGCAATCTGTGTTAGAGGAGAAATACTACCTCGCACTTTCAAACATTACTTGATGGGTGAGTATACATGACACATTCATAAACACTTAAATGAACATTGATATTTCCTGGGGTTTGCCCCCCCATCTGCCATTTACAAATTATATGTTTATTTTAGGTAGTTAGTTAAATTGTAGTTGTCAGTTTCTCTTGCCTGAACTGTGTGGTGTAGTACACTGAAATATTCCACTTGGTCTATTCTCTTCTTCTTCTATATTGGAGTTCTTGTAAATTGAACTGAAACTAAAATGAAATATTTGTGGGCGCAGACACTTTAGAGCTGCTTTAATCCAGTCCTCCAGCTGTTCTTGGATGGAAGCCAATGATGACTTACCAATACAATCCAACTTCCATCATTGCATGGTGGACATATTTTAAAAGTTCCCTAATTCTCCAGACATTCTGAGGATGAACTAAGCCAGCTAAAGAAAATCTGCAGTTGGCTCATGGGAAAGGATAATGTTGTAAGTGATGGTAATAATGTCCTCTCTACTCTCCAGTTTGTTTGAAAATCCAGCACTAGTAGAACGTCCCTTGTTATCACCACTGCCTCCTTCTCCCCCTTCTTACCTTTCACGCACACACACACACACACACACACACACACACACACCCTCTCTAACACAAACATTTCTTTTCTACCTATCCCTCCATGGAAGAGCCTGTGTTAGTTTTAATGGTATACTCAAACTCAAATCGAAACACAATAATATATCTTGTGCATCCTGCCTGATGCTTCGGTGAGCAGTGATGCAGTGAACTATTATCAAGAAGCACCCGGCTCAAAACTAATTAAAAACTGCCGGCCGATAAAGACAGTGCAGATGGGTGGGGAAATCACTTTACAACAATCCCTGTTCATAATTTTCCAGACCTTGGGTCTAATCCAAAATAGGTCGACACTCAGGGAAAACCAGCAGAGAGAGAGAAAGAAAAGAAAGAGAGAGAGAGAAGAAACATTCAGATCCAGACTTGTGGTTTCATTGTAAATGTCTCTATACATTGTGATGCCGATAACAACTGCTCACACACACGCACACCTACATACACACACTAACATCCTCCTCCAATACACACATATGTTTGCACACAGACACAGACACACAAACACAGAAGCGGGTGGCGGATGTACCACAAAAGATTCTTTCTCTCTCTTTTTTATCAGATAGCTTTCATTCGGAAATGCCCTGTACACATTTACCACAGAATAATGAGAGCGTCTGGCACTGGGAAAATGGAAAACGTAAGGTTATTAAGATAGCAGCCCAGATACGGCGAGAAGGATCCTTTAAGCAATGCCTCTGTGGTCCTGACAAACACAGTCAACAAATGGGCTTTAACTGTTGATAGCGCACAGTACCCAGAGTGTGTGTTCAGCAGGCCTAGGCTTGGTTTTGTTTTGAGCATTCCATTATCTTGTGCAATGTTTGTTTATATCTGGCAAATGCTGGCAAATTTTGTGTGTGTGTGTGTGTGTGTGTGTGTGTGTTGGGGGTGGGTGATGGTTGTGAGTGTGTGGGTGGTATGTATGGCTAGGTATGTGCTCGTGTATTGTCTGTCTGCATACCCTGCATGGGATGACAGGGACAATCTGCCTGATTAGCTTGAAAAATGTGGCTGTTTGTCAGTTGTGTGATGATGCATGTGAAGTGATTGCATTTGACATGAGACATATTTAATCAGGATTTTTGAATAGTACCAACAGTACCTGTCTTTACCAATAGAACTATACGTCGAAATACTGCCATCACCAATGTATGTAAACCATAGATCAGAGTAAAGAATTTAAAGTTAAACATGTACATATTCGTTTACACCATGAACAGAAAACTGGTTGGTTAAAGTAACAAAAGATATAATATCTCTTATTACAGTCTACCTGTAAGGTCTTTTGAGTGTATCATTACCTCAACCGATAAACACCCATAATCTTTTGGACTGCTTTCAGTAATGCTTTATAAGATGGTGCTGTAGTTGTTATTTCTTTATTGTTGTGGTTGTAAAATGTGGCTGTGGCCTTTGGTTGAGCACCACTAGTAACACTTACAGTTCATTTAAAGCTCAGTGGACACTGTAATAATGATATGAGGGTGACTCACATTATATCAGTGGTGGTTGCAGTATGGGTCAGTGGCTTCAGGATATCAGTCAAGCCCAGTGAGAAGTGGATAACCAGGATGATAAAGGCTGTGGTGACGTAATGCTAACTTGGTGGTGTATGTGTGTTGTAGGGGGGAGATGCTGTATGTGTGTTTGTGTGTGTGTGTGTGTGTGTGTGTGTGTGTATTGGGGTTGTGGTGATGGTGATGGCACCCTCAGTAATCTGATGCACAAGCATGCGCAGGCTCACTGTGAGAGAAACATTGCTGGGTGTGGTATTTGCTGGGGCTAATCAAGCAGCGCGGAGCAATTGGGGCGGATGGGGGTGGTGGTGGGATGAATCCATGGCCGTAAATATCACAATGCACACGGGTGTGCTGCCTGACACGGATGATGAACACCGTTAGAGGGGAGAACGTGTCCGAGAGAATTAAGACATTACAGCGAAGTGAGAGAGAGAGATAAAAGACAGAAAGAGAGAGTGACAGAGTACATGTTAGAAAGAGAAGAAATACCAAGCAATAGACTAGCAGAGCTTCATAGACTAATAAATGTCATTGAGTGTCTGTGGGTCCTAAATACTCTCTCTCTGTCTAATGCATCCTTTCACTGTGCACCAACACCTTGAAACAAGAAAATGTTTGCTTAATTGGCTTAGAAGGACTATTATGTTTTGTTCTCCATCTTAGGCATGTGTGACACTAACACACAATAATGTTAAAACATTTTCTTGTTCTGAAAAAAACAGGTGGTGTCTGAATAAAAAGTTCAAATATTCCACTTAAAATGGCTGTTATCTTAAAATCATATTAATAAGAAAAACAAAAGAATACCAGTTGTCTCCTTCGCATTCTAAATGCGAAATCACAAAACTATTGAACAGCCTCATCTTGAAGGAATGACTGATAAAGTTTTCAAGAGGGGTTTAGCTCAGACTGGATACTGACAATTTATAACTGGTTGTCCCAGTCCAACAGATATAATTAAATTTCATGATGGTAGGCTTTTTGAGACCATGTTATGCTGAAATATAGAGCAACTTCAAAATAACTGCCTGTGGTAACTGACAGCTTGTTATAGTCATGGAGTAGATTGATAGGTCTGTTCCTTTGAGAAGGAAAAACAAACATGCCTCACTGTGCAAATTTGATTCATATGGACCATCAGTAACAAGCGTCTGTCTGACTAGTATTTGGAACACTTTTCCCCAAATGTAGATAAATTATTTCTTTTTCAGACGTCACTCTTTCATTCAGCCTGATCTTTGAATCATAGATCAACGCTTCTGTGATTTTTCTGTTTCCCAGTAAGGAAGGGGTGGTTGGTTGGACAGGCTACAATCTTCCAGTCTTTGGAAGGAAAAGACTCAAGTAAGACTGCAACTCATCACTGCTCTGGTTTCTTGCAAACAGCTTAAAAACATATCACGTCTAAAGAGGAATGATATCCTTCATGGTGATATACGGTAGTTAGCAACTGAAAAATACATGTTTTTGTGTAAGTGGCAGGTGTGTTTCCTCAGGCAACAGTGTATGCTTTGCTTAGCTAAATATATCATCACAACACCGATTCATTTCTGAGGCTTCAGGGGATCTTGCATCTTTTGGCGCTAAGCCATCACAATCAGAGCGTGAAGTACACCGGAAGAAAAGTTTTCAGAAACAGGTGCACAATGGGACACTTGCAAACATGTGAAATCATGTGCTATTGTTGGCTGACAAGTGAGGAAATCAACAAGACATGGAATGTTACAATGTGCAAAATTGTGTCTCTCAAATGAACACATCCATAAGAAAATGTATCAAAGTAATGAAGTGTAGAGGAATGAACATATGTAAATGCACACTAATTAAATAAAAGACACAACTAAAGAGTTGTGTCAATGACTGTATCAGGGTTTCAGGGGCACTTGACTATTCTGTGTTAACTTGAAGGAGAAGCTCAGAAGATTCATCTTGAATGACAGGTATGGTCCTGTAAAGAGCTGTGTGCTGGGGTTCTGCTCACAAACCCCATAGAGGATGCAAAACCAGTAGGTAATGACAGATGTATTGCCTATCAAAAAGGAGGAAGCTTCTGAGGAAAAGCAGCCATTACCAGAAGATGTGATGTGTTGGCAGTAATGCTGAGACTTTTGAACTCTTTTGGTTCACTTTATAGTGCCCTTAAGAATGTTACAGTATTACATAATAGTTTTGTGACATACTTAACCAGGAACATTTGCAAAAATTCACCTGTCCCGGAGAAAAGCAAATGCAATCTGTTCTGGTATTGACCAGTAATATTGAATTTATATGCAGGGTGACAATCTGGTCAAAGTTCAACAAATACTTTTGGCACTGTAGTCTTTTTATCCTCCTAAGATTTTAAAAACAGGGTGGACCACTGCACCTATTAGTCTCATTTGTGGCAGGTTTATGTTAGCCTTACAGAATGAAAGATTAATGAGAAGAGAGCCACTTGGCCACTTAAAAGAAAGGAAATTAACCCACAGCACCTGACTTCTGTATACATACTGAACTGTACAACAAGGCCAAACTTGAACTAGTGCGATGAATTCTGAAGCTATCAAGTATCATGTCCTCAAATCCAATGTTGTGAGATATTTCATTATAATACTAATACAAAGATATAGTATAGCAATGGTAACTATAGAAATGCTTATATAGCTTTTATTATGGGTGCTGTTCTCTGTCCAGGCCTAAGAGCACCAAAAACATTAGCAGATCCAGCTTGCAGGCCAGAGGCAGCTAACCCTAACCCTCACCTTAGTACCCTGGCCATAGCCTACAAGTCAAATAGCTGAACAGGTACCAAACAGGTTGTTATGTTGGTGCATCAACAACATGCTCAACACAATGAAAGCTGTGGAACAGCTTTAGGCGTTTAGTTGTAAATTATGTTCATATAACATATATAATCAGTTGTTAGATGTAGCATTAGAACCATTAGAACCAAGAAATATATGATGCTATTATGACACTCCAAGATAAAAAAGGCATGTGGTATGGACAAGATATCTGCAGAACATTTAAAATTTGCAAGTAGTAAACACTGCGCCCGACTCGCTATCTGTTTTCCTGGCTTTCTAACGCACGTATCCCTGATTCTGTTTATCTGTTAAATTAGTATAATTAAAGACAAAGCACAAAACTGGCATAATTCCACAAGATTTATTTGTGTCATAGATGCCTCAAGGGCCTTTGATTGTGTGAATCACAAGAAATTATTCTACAAGTTATGCAGCAGAGGAGTTACCTAACCTCTAGTGAGAACCCCGGCCTTTTTGTACACACACCAGTCAATGTATGTAAAATGCAAAGAAAAACAGTATTATGGCTCCTTGAAGTAGAGAGGACAGCAATTTCCTGATTTCACTCTCTCTGGCACAGCCCTGAATGTATGTAAAGAGGTTATACCCACATTATATGACTGATGACCTGTCTGATGATAGGGACATTTGCAAACAGTATCATATGATGTTAGCCTGGTGTACCAAATGCTTTAACATCATTTCACTTCGCATCTGCAACCAGTTTCCTTCCTTGTGCGCAGATACTTTCTGTTAACTTGGGCATGCCAGAGACCTCTGTCCGCTGATTTGCCCAGCCAAATTTGTCAGAGGAAACCTAAGCTAATGGAGACATCTCTGACTGTGCTGTAGCGAAATGTGATATTGAGCAGAAACACTAGGCAGCGCTAGCCTGTTATAATGTATGCACAAGCCAATATGCTAATTTGCATATTTTGAATGTGCACGTTATATGTAAAGATTGCACATTCTAAAGGTTTTAGGACCTATGGATCTATGTACACCGCCTTTATGTGGTGGCATTACTAAAAGAGCAGTGCACAGAAATTGAATGTGGAATTGATCAATGTGGAATTATGACCGTATGAGGCTGCTACTGTCACACTGTCAACTGTTTGTCAGTATTACTGTACCTACCTGTCCTGCTGTACTGAGAAACTTTATATATATATTTATGTGTAGACTGTCTGAGTCACCTAACACTCTGATGAACCCTACAATGAGTGCAGTCAGGTTCTCATCAAGACTGAGGAACTATTGCCATTCTAATTTTTATGTGAGTAATAGAGTTTCTTTTCTGTTGTTTTTGTTTCTTGTCTGTCATCGTTAATAATTCTATCATTTGATTTTAATACCAAATGAGAGATAACCTTTCCCAGTATGACATTGCTGCTGATATAGATAACGAACACCAGTTGGCATGTTCTTGCAATGGCAGTAAGTTAGGGAGATTGTGTGTTTTGTGGAAGGTTTTGTGGGCTGGCTCACTAGTTTTATACCACAACTCTGTAGTGTTTTGTTTAAATGTTTGATTGACTTCTTGGGCCCTGTTCAGAGACTAGAGAAACAGGAGAAACAGTCAGGATGGCCTGGGTAAACAAAACAACATACATCAGTTGAGACTGACAGTGGATTGGACTCAAGTTAATCACTTGCCCTTTCCAGGGGTGTAGCTGAGGCAGTGTGAGATTTGAAGTCAAACGGATGCATGCTGCAGTAAACTCTTACAAGAACTCTTATGAGCAGCAAACATCCTTCTTGTAAACAATGGTTTCAAAAGCATATAAAATACACACCCATACTGTATGTTTAAGCTCACTATGAAGGAAAACATACATCAGTAACACTGAATGAGGGAAAATACACATCCACATGGTCAAACACTAATGCCATCATAGGTGTGGCTAAAAACACTGAACAAACCCTCAGCATGTCAGACAAGCAGATGTGCTTGGTGTCCTGGATTTTTATTGATTCGAAAATGGGCTGCAATGGGCTGAGGGACCTGAAGAGCAAATTCAAATATTTGCTAAAGTTTACACAGGCTAACGATGGTCTATATTAGCAGGGAATTCTAATGTGAGAACAAGCAGTAGAAGAAGATCATCTAAAACAAATTGGCAAACTGAAGACATTAGCAAATGTGAGGGCATTTTAGGGCGCAATTAGCTAGCTTTGCATAATGTAGGACATGTTCACTGCACATATAAAAGCTCCCCATTACAACATATATCATCAATTAAAAAAACAAAACGAATTTCTTTTCATTTTGGTTTCATTGCTTGGTGTTTTCACTTACAAGTTGGATGTTGATTGTCCATAAGTAATCATTCATGGGAATTTGAACACTTGTCAACTAGTTTAATGCTATCACCATTTCACCTCAGCACTATCTTGATAAGGACAGACTGGTTAGATTGTTTCTAGGAACAGAAAAAAAGCTGTTAAGTAATGGAAACTTTCCCCACATGTCTCTAGTCCTTTCATCTCTCCAGACTCCAGACTCTGCTGTACTACGTGGGCTGTAATGAGTGAACGCCCATCTGCAGCCTTTTAGACAGTCTGTGTCCTCAATAGATTTAAAATCTCTCAAAGCCATGGGGAAATCTGTGCGCTTCTGTACTAACTCACTGAGGGCCAATTAATTGTCAACGCAAGTGCAAAAATGCTGTGGCCGCAAGCTTGCACACACATATATTAAGTGCAGCCTGAACGCACTTCAATTGGTTAGCTTTCATTGACCATGTTATCGTTGCGTCAAGTCACAAAATTTGATGCACACACTTTTCTATGCGAGTATGCTTCATAACTTCCTTGCATTCACGTTTGTGTATGCTTGCGTTGACTATGAATTAATCCTAACTCACTCTCCCCACTGCACTGTACTGGACTGTACTGCTGCACTCTTCCCTTTGTAAGACTGTTCCTCATTGTGTATAGAAGGGAACAAAGAACAATACACCATAGAGGAATGGCTTTAGATATCATCCCAAAATGTAATTCACCTCAGCACAACTCCTGTTAAAGATTCTGCCCTGTGCATGAGACTGTATCTCTCCCAGGGATCAGATGGCTTCGGCTTCTCCTGTGCAAAAAATCTATATTTTTAATTATTTTCGACTTTACTGTGGCTAGGCTGTGATTGTTGTAAACACTGTTCCGGTTGCATAATGTTATCTTAAGAAATAAACTCAAGCCACGCCATTTCAAAATTATGTAACATTGACTTTACAGATCAATATTCAATTACTCTACTGTACAGAACTTCAGCTTTTCTAGATGATAATCACCTCTACATTTTATTAATCTTGAAATAGCATTGTCTGCATGCTGAAATAGTTTAGATTTAACAAAGTTGCTCAAACGATATACTGAGGAGAAAATAGTAAACACAGGCGAGACTGGACCTTTCTAAACTGTCAATCATTGTTGGGCAAATAGCAGATTTTCCAAAGCCTGGCAGTGTACCAATGAGAATCAATTTTACCAACAAACAGCATAAAGACTATCTTTCCACAGGATTTGCTGTACACCAAGACGTTTCAATCACTAAATGTTTTTTACCTTTTTTACCTTTATGCATACTTACTCTCTTATGAACTTTTCTCCTCTGTAGTGTACTTACAATTATTAAGACACATCAAAGGTAAAACTCACACAATTAATTTTTACACAACAAAACTTCAGATTCATGCTGAATTAGGAAGCTTCACCTCACAGGGAACTGATGAGGAAAAGACTGAGCAGGAATGATAATTAAAGACAAGCAACGAGGAAAAGATAATTGGAGAGGTCTTTACTTTCAAAGTAGAGATGATACACCTTAAATTGGACTGGCGTGGGAGAGTGGATTCATTTATTTTTGGTAATTGAAGGTGTTGATTAAGTGCCATAAAGGAGGAATGAGGTTGGTCTCCCATGAAAACTGGCTTGGTTCACAGACAAAATCCACTTCACGCAGCGCCCTCAGCCATGCAGACAGACCAACCAACAGGTGATCTGCTAGGGTTTAAAGACTGCTATGGACTGTGTTTTTGCTTCTTTTTCAGCTGCAAAAGGTGCTAGGTTTAGAGGCTGATCAGTATCAGGGGAAACCTGAGATACAGTACTGCCCAACAAACAGAGCAGGTGCAGTTGTTTTGAAAAGTTTTTTTTGCTTTTGTTTAATTATTATACATTGTAATGTCTCTTCCCAGCCCAAAGAGACCAGAATATGGTCCATATTTAAAAAAAAAAAACACACACACACATGTTAATCAGCATCAAATATACATATAATATGTATTAATTTGATGTATTTTATACCACTTAATTATTATATTCAGCTGATAAACATACCATTTAGAGTCAGCCAGTGGCGTCACTATTGCCACATGTTAGATTTCACAGTTGGGTTGGAGTCAGACTCTATCTGAAACCATCTATTTATAACTGCTCTCTCTGAAACCATCTATTTGTAAATACCTTCTATTTGTAAATGCTTTATCTGAAACCATCTATTTGTAAATGCTCCTTTATGCTCCTTCAGTTCTTCATCCAACCCTAACCAAAGCACAAATAGTACTAAATTAGAAAGTACACATTTTGCCCTTATGGCATTCTTTATATCTATTAACATTGTGTGCTGCCGCTTTTAAAGAAGCCATTAAATCAATAGCATGAAGCTAAAGTCCTTCTTGTCATCAAGAAAATGAGACCTGAACAGATTTAAAATGAATGTATGTGGACAGCAGCTGTCAAGAGGACAAGAGATTGAAATCATTATGAAAGTGTACATTCCATTCATGCCATAACAAAAACAAATACAAACAGTATTATTCCCACTGTGTTCACAAGGGATGAAAACGCACATGTGGTCAAAAAAAGGAGAGCCTCGGAGCGGGGGTGGGGTGTAGTGTGTCGAGGTGTGCAGTGTAGAGGCTGTGGTGCAGCGAGCTTCGTCGTGTTCTATATTCTTTATGGAAGGTACTCAAGGCCCAAAATAAGATTAGATTCTTACAGGTTTTCCAACAGGTTGCTGCACTGCCAGTTATGTCTAATCCAAACATAGTAGGCCAATAAAGAAATAGAATATAGCTGGTTGGTAATCCAAATGCAAAATTTAACAGGCTTAAAAGACCAAAATTATGCTAATCGTGATAGCCACATTGCTTATAGCTACAATACAAGCGATGCTGAATTTTCAGCTACTACAAGGTCAACATTTTGTATACAGCTACATAAACAACAGAACATTATATTAAATTAACTTACAGATGAAATTTCCTTCCCATGATAGACCTAAAGTAGTCATATAGACAGTTCTATACCTGCTCCACAGCAGACAGATGTGCACTCCTCCCGACAGTTAAAAGGCAAGGCTATTTTTGGATGTGTTACGGGAGACATAACAAACCGATTGATCTGACCTTAATCCTTATTTTATTATTGTTAATGTCAACAGAGCCAGTTTCTATAACACTTCCAGAATAGTTGTATGATAAAGCTAACTTTATCCATATGTCTGATGTTGCCAGTGGAGACGCGTAATGGTGTGTAAACTGGCTATCCATAAGCAAGGCAAGTAGCCTACTATTGTCGCTGCCCTCAGTGAATTCTTTGATGTCACTAAAAGGTGCTCCCGGTCACATGCAATTTAACAGTTAACTTTCATTTAAAATAAAATAAAAAAAAAAGTCACCAAAAACAACATGAAAAAAACAGCAGTCGCTGAAAAGCAAGCTGTTTTCATCCCTGCACCCATGGAAATATGTATCACTGTTTCTTCTTCATAATAGCTGTGTTTCTATCCAGCAAATGCATTGCATTGTGTGGGTGTGTACCTTGACTTTCTTTCCTCCCAGTGAAACCAGCCGAAGACCTTCATAATGCTAATGGACCTGATGTAATGTACTGCATGAAAGCAAGTAAAAGCATGATTAGTTGCAAAGCAATTTACCTTGTACAGTGTGGTAGCATCACCCACAATCAGAGCCTTTCAGATTGGCACAGTGCATGCCACAACACTGAAGGCAGCTTTGTATTTTTACCTCATTGAGACCACTTCCCACCATGCCATTCGGTGGTGAATATAATGTGGTAAAATAGGCTTTATCCATCTCATTGCCACCCTCCGCCTACCCACGGGCTCCTGTGGCCAACCAATCCAGGCCAGTCGGCTCCCATCCCAAGGGAAGGGACATAAAAGCTATCTGCAGCCTACATCAGTGCTCCCCTGTCTGCGGCTGATGAGATTATTATGGTCCACACTGAGAGACTCGTAAAAAAGTGGAAGAGTTTTCAGAGTCCCAGGTTCTTAGATACAGGATACTGCTCGGGTAAATGGCACACTATGCTGAGACCGATAAAGTCAGTGACATGTGCTGACACTTACATGTGTCACAAGATTTTGCACAGTTGCTGAGGTACAGGGTTTGGATGAAGGTCGTCACCTTTAGGACATTGTTATTTGAAAAGTAGTAACCTGCTTTCCCCATGGAACATGTTTGATTACTATTGTAAGAATGTGTCCGACTTCACTTGTGTTCAGCATTCACAATCTGTGTCTCAGATTTTGCAAGAATATGTAGCTGTGTAGCCCTTTAACCATGAGTATGCAAAAATGCATACTTTGAATGGTTTTACATTTTTATTAATCTAACATACACATTTCATGAGGAAAAACAACTCACACCTAAAGGTAATAGATTGCTTGAAAAAAGAACCCCAAAAAGCAACAGATTTTATTTGAAAAACAAGACATGCTTCTTTTATTTCAAAAATAAGACAAGGCTGCTATCTTTGATTAAATTAAACTTTTGTCCTCTAACAACCAAGGTCAAATTAAACACAGTGTGAGGGAAGTATTTGCATAATTTGTACTCAAAAGCAAAACTTTAACTGAATGACTTTTTGTCTCATATGTTTGACCAGCTTTGAGCTTGAAGTTATCTTGTCACATTTTTTTCAGTATGTGGATAATATATTCTCTGAATTTGAAAGGTTGGATAAAAGTTATTTTCATATGATGGTAATGAAGCATATTATGTAGGCAAAGTATGAATTGTGAAGGACATTGCCAAGCATTCATTTCCAGGAAAAAAACAACAACTGAAAAGCGTTAGTGATATTAAGACTTTATATCACAACAATCAGTGAAACACATGACAGTTCTGAATGACAGTAAATGTACGTTATGGGTAAATAAAGATAATAAAGATAAATGCAATCCATTATAGATAATTATGTCCCAATATAAATTAGACTTATCATGCTGTTCTGGGTAGCTCCCCAAAATATGTATATATTTTCAACTTAAACCTATATCCCAGACCACATGCCCTTCCTTCCATATTTTAATATGGGATTAAAAAATAAGCCATATGGAATGTAAACTTGTGAATTTATGGCCAGAGAGGGCCAAGGCACAGCTGTTAGTAATTAAGGATCTCTGTTATGGCCACATCATGTCCTGTAGAGCTATTAATTTTGTCAATAAACTTTAAGGACAGCTCCAGATTGAGATTGCCATGTGGCCGCTGAGGTGCATAATGATGGTAGACATTCTCCTTGATACTAGTTAACATTCATTTGACTTTTTTAAGCTTAAACTTTGCTCCTTTGTTATTCTGATATGAAAGTTGATAGGCTCCACCCATGTCCTTTCTGGTTCAGTATTGCTTCATTACAAGCTGATTTGATTCCCTTCCCTTGTTTATTCATTTCATTTGCCAACAGTTAATTAGCCAACAGTTTCATTCAGTCATGTTTTGATGTTTTGGACATAATTCCATAGCATTTACAGCATCACTTCATCTTAGAATTGTACTATAGTAATAAGAATCAGTGAAACATGATTTTGTGCAAATGGGGTCATCAATTTTGTAAAACATCTCATACAACAAATCTGCACTATTAATACATTGTGTAAGCCTAAAAAGTACTAGAGGTACAATAACAAACTTCTCATACAAGTAGCAGACGACTTCTGTAATTTATGTGAACCCAGTGATCATTTTGCATATTTCAGCGCATGACTAATATTTGAGGCCATGCTGGAGAGTTGGATGTCAATGACGGTGACCTTGGGGCCGGCGATGAGATAAGTAAGGACCTGCCCGCGCACGTCCTTGACATCAGCACAGACATTTCTGATTCAGGGCACAATTTCCTCCCGGAACAGATCCAATCTGTGCCCACTTGAACAAAAGGTTACCGAATTGAAATGTGGGTAAAAATGTGAAGCTGCTCTCAAAGCACTCTGACAGCTAAAAATGGGATAGTTTTCTTGCTCCTCTGGCTGCCTGATTCTAATGTGTGCTGTTAGGGTCAATACTTTCAGTCCAAAATGGGTTGTCCATAGCCAAGCCCATGCTGAAACATAATGTTCTTCTTATGCTGTAGTTTTCCTACATTTAGAAGGTGCTGCTGGAGTGTGTACTCTTTGGGGACACAAGAATTTGTCATTTTGACACAGTACTTGCATTTCACATTGAATATATTCAGCAGCTCATCAACATTTCACTGAGTTGTTAATGAAAGCATTTAATAGCATTGTAAGGGAAATGCTATTTGCATCTTATGTTTTTTTTTGACTAACTGACATAAACATGATATATAATGACAGTAGTACATGTATGCATTGAGAACCATATGTACTTTCAGTAATTAAAATAGTTACATTTCATAACTTATGAAATTGATATATAATATTTTAGACAGATATGGTTTCAGTTATTGTAGGAGGAATGAGATATGGTGACCCTCTGTCATAAATTTTGTTACGTAACAGTTAACCCAGTCTGTCAAACTTGATGGAAAATGGTAATAACACAAAGTGTGTATGTGGTGTAGTGTGTGTGAACGCAACCAAATGCCCCAGCATGGATAAACTATTTAGCGACATTCTTAAAACAAACTATGGCTGGCCAAGCAAAACAAAAGAAAACCCGTCGCACCCTCCAATCCAGGAGAAACTTTACAGGCCTCCGGCTTATCAAACCAGGCCAAATACTAATGGACCAAAATTCACTGCTGTCTTCAAAGTCCACATGAATCCTCTTACTCAAAAAACAAGGCAATGTTTCCCACCACCTCCAGATGCCCTCATCACTGCAGTGAGGGTATAGCCTCACCCCCCCTGAGGGACCGTCAGCCACACACATTTTTTGTGTGGCAGGTCCCAAAATAAACAAAACAATGTTCTGTCATGTCAGTGCCTACCCAAATGTATGCATTTCCATAACAATTTGAAGTTTAAGTTATGTGAGTGGACATACACAGAGATGGACAGACAGATGGACAATATCCTTCCTTTGTAAATTATTTAAAATATGTTCATACAATTGGTTGCATGAAATTTCATGTTCATGTACTTTCACGTTAAATTCTGTTTACAAAGAGTTCAACAAGTATTATGTCACCTTATATAATCCCTTGCCTTACAGCTAAATTGCTCTGACTTTAGAAGGACTCCCAGCCCTCGTACGAGTGAATGGCCAGCTTCCCCTTTAGTTGACCCTATGTCACAGTGAATCCCAGAGCGGCTGTTTCTTGGCACGGACCAGTGAAGGAGGTGAGCACAGAGGTGCCCTGTCCTCTTCAGTGCCTCTGAGATCCCCGCACGCCCAAATCAACCTGATTGGAACAGCTGGTAAGACTGTTGGACCAAAGGGACACCTTGTGACTTGATCATTGGTGCCAGCACTGCGATAGAGAGGCCTTGCAGCCAGGGTGACTTTGTCTTTAATGTACAGCACAGGTCTGTTACTTCTTATTTTATTTAATTTTTTCTCTGAGAGAAGTAGAAAGCCTACTAGTACCCCACAGTGTCTTTTTCATTCACCAGAAATAGAGCTGACTCTATTTGGGTAATGCACAGGGTGAGTCAGACTTTATAGTGCAAGAGTGCATATATGGTCAGGAAATGCAGAAAAATCAGACAAAACCTGACAATCTGACAGTAAAGTGTCTGAAGTGTCATAGGCCTACTTGTTAAATAGCCATGCCCCTGTTTAAAGGGAGACAGCTGTCTCAGGCATGACAATGAACACCTCCTCCGTACAAAGCAGAACACACAAGCACAAATCTGCTTACAGTTCACAGACAGTAAATAGCTGCTTTCACGTTGCCTCATTTTGAAGGTCACTGCCTCTGACTCTAGACTCCAGAATTATCATTTCAAAATGATAATTACTGGTAATCAACACCTTCTCTTGTGCTGTCCTGTGCAAATGGAAATACAAATGAGGGGGTTGGTTTGGTAAAAGCTGGACAGCAATCTGAAAAGCTAGTTGAAAACATTTCAGAGCTCTGTTAGTGTGTAAGTTAGTTGCCTGCCTACCTGCTGCTTTGATCACGTGCACATGTATCTGTTGCAAATTTGTCATGGTCATGGAACTCCGATTAGTGTAGCTTAATTCTTGGATTGACAAATTGCTTTTAATTTACTTATGTATGATAAGGATTTTCTTGTGTTGCACTCTGTGATAGCTTTTTAATAGCTTACACTTTACTCTCTCATAGCAACCTTTTACATTTGCTAGTGCCTGGGGCACACACTCTGTGTAAGTCACTCATACTGTGGATTTCAAGCTAAAATTGAAGAAAGGAAGGCATCTATTAGAGGCTTTATCAGTTGGAACTGGTTGACCACTCTTGAACAAAGCATTTCTTACATAATATGCGGTTCACCCATCCTTCACTTAGAGGTATTGTGCCTCAATAGTTAACCAGTTCAAAAGATTAATCAGATCTTGAGATTGGGAGTGTGGCACAATATGACGTAATGAGAAAACACTTTGAGAGTCACTGAAGAGATGAGAGAGCTGAACGATTTCAAGGTTCACTGACTTTTTATCCCTATGAAGAGCCTAATAAAAGACTTCAATCTGAATAATTTATTAAGTGCTTGAAATTATGGACAGTGCAGAATTTTTCTTTTTTTGCTTCTGTAGTTTACTTTGTTCTAATTAATTCATGACTTTATGGAATCCCTCTGATCATGACTTTTTATCTGATTTCATTTAACAGCCACTAATAAATTCTTAATGAGTATTAAATTACATGTCTTTACTCCTTAAAGGTTTGGTGGAGTTTTGTTTTTCTGGAGTGTACTCATGTGGAGACCAACAGAAGTGACTATGGACAACTGGGACTTGCAGAGGCCCAGTGTAATTTCTGGACCAAAAAATTCTGGTTAAAAATGAATAAGTAAATAGCAGAAGTTTACAGAAACTTGGTGCATATGAAAGGGTTGTTGAGCCCACTAGCTGAAATGCTCTTGAGGAACAATATCAATGAAGTGAGTGTCTGTCTCCTGTGTGTTTCAACCCCTATCCTACCTGCTCAGAGTTAACTGCATGACTGCCGACTTGTGATCTGTTTTTTTAAGGTAGTTCTTGAGTGTCTAATATGATTGCTTCATTGCTTTTTAATTTAATAAGTTGCAGCATGACAGAAAGCTCTGATGGTAAAAAAAAGAAAGAATCTGCATGACAAGCAAAAAAAAAAGTCTGGGACACTTCCACGCCATCATGTCTCTCAGCAAAATAACAGGAGAAAAATAGAGTAATTTTTGGAGTTGTGTTTTCAGTGTGTCAGTGAGACAAATGTTAGCCAGCCCTCAGATGCACTTCACTGATACCTCACTGGACAGTCTCCACAAAGTGCTGGGAAGGAGGAATTGCAAAGCATAAACTGGCACGAGTCTGCTGAAGTGCCTCAAAAAAAAAAAAAATATATATAAAACTCACCTCTGCGAAATAGCACAAGGACAGTTGTAAATATAGGTTTTCAAAGCTGTGGGGCTATCAGCAGATTTTAAAGCATTTTAAAAGAGGTGTTCTGAGATGACAAGACCTGTGCTTTAAGACTTCAAGGGTTCAGGTTTTTCTCCCTGACCCTGTCAAATAATATACTTTGCCAGCTTTACTTCAAATGCATGTCAAAACCATTTTTTAAAGATGGTGTAAATAACAGGCCTCAATATAATTAGTCCAAGTAAAAGCAGGAGGTATAACCCAAGGGGTAGATCATTACACACTGCATAGCTGTAGCTGATCTGAGTATGACACTAATCTTGTAAGGCATCTTGCAGTGCTCAGAAGATTTGATAGGTTACCAAACTTTTATTTCATAAATGCCATCTGTTACAGCTGAATGTTTCAAAGATGTCCTTTTCTAGTCGAATGCTAGGAGTGGGATGCTATGTATTGTATTGCTCAAAGAAATAGCCCTTTGATGACTGCCAGTCAGGGGTTATCACAGACACACACAAACACACACACACACAGACAGAGAGAGAGTGGGAAAGAGGAAGAGAGAGAGGGGGAGAGATAATGGACAATGGATAATAACTAACAAGCCAAATAAGGATATTGTGTGTGTGTGTGTGTATGCAAATTGCCACATAATCACAATACTGCAGGATAAGATAAATCCAGGAATGATCACAAAGGCATCTAATTATCATTCGCTTCCAGATAGATTTATGCTTGGATTCTTAATTGCAGTCTAACATTCTAACATTTTAATGAGCATTTCAACCATAGATAAATAAAGCTGACAAACGTGAAAACCATATTCATTTATTCACCTCCAGCAAATCTCAGACACTGAGGAGAATAAAACCTGCTGCACTTTATTTTATCAGCTCCGCATTGTGAAACACCTGCTTCTCCAAAAAACCCACACTGTTATCAGACACAGGACACCACTAATGCGTAACAATAAATAACTCACACATGACTGAACTCTCTCATGAAGACCAACATGCGTGCGGAAAGATGTTGGATTTTTAATGATAGTGGCCATAATCGCACCATCTATCAGAGCAGCGCTGGTAGCGGTGCCGCATGTTATGATCAGACAGCCATCCCCTCACTATCAATGAGACGGATGATTGAAAGATTAATCCTGTGTCCTGACAATCCTTTATGAAACCCATCTGATAAAATGCTGGGATTATGCACGTCCTCCCTGGCATGGTGCTGAACGCTGAAGGATTGTCGATGAAAGTAATTGCCAAAAAAGCAATGATTTAGTGGGGTTAGACACTGTTTTGGTCCCCTCTGGTGGGCTTGAATTTTTGAAGCACCCACACTTTATGGGAGAATCGATTTGAAGATGTGAAGGAAAGAAAATTTGAAGACTGCTAGTAGATGTTGCACTTACTACACACATACTACTGCCGTAGCTCAAAGAGAAATCTCCTCACATGTATTGAATATTCACACAGGAGACCTTACTGTAATGTAGGTCGGAGGTGTGTGTGTGTGTTTTTATGTTAATGTTTCTATTTGTGTATAGATGTTGCAAAAAAACACTGAATCAATGATTTTCAGCATCCATGACCATATGACAAGCTAATTAGGACAATACCCTACCCCACCATCTTACGCATCTTCAATAATCTCTCCAATAATCTTAAATGGAGGACCTAGTTTTGAGTGTTGATATGATCTTTCAGCATTTGCTTGAAAACTCTGTGGGAGTGGATCCTTGTTGAATTACTTTTTTCAGAGTGAGTGTCTCTCAGTTGTGTACGATGAGGCAGGATATTTTCTCGCCATGGATTATGTCAAACCATCTGTCAATACTCAGAGTTCCAAAGGCCCTCGTTTGGTTAAAAATTGATACTGTATTGCAATCTGTTTGGTTGGCTCTAAGAGATTCTGAGTCATGGACAGGGTAGACGTGTTATAGACAGCCAGGCTTCATTTTCAAGTCTATTAGAACAAACAAATCTAATAATTTCTTAACTTACCAGCAACATTAAATGAAAAGTAGAGGCTGTTATAGAACGAATAACTGTCCCTTCAGTGGGCGAGTGAAAAAGAATTGATATTGTCTGATTAGAGGCAGAAAATGGGCACACTCAATGGGAGGTGATAAGTACCCAGCTGATGGGTCAAGCACACCGCCAGAAATGGCTGTCCTCCTCGGGAAGGGTGAGTGAGCATTCAGTGCATGTTGAGACAGCTACTCGTATAAGATGGCTTCCCCATCACAACCCCCACTCCCTTCCGCCCCAAATTGCCCTTGCTCCGCACACCCCCAGGGCCATGGAGATTTTCCCCCCTGACTTTTTATCTAATGTCCCATTAGCAGTAATGAACCTCCTTCTCACTATGAGACAGTGCACACTGTGAAATCACCCACCTCCCCTCCATGCAGTTGCCCACCTCCTCCTCTACCACTCCCCCTCTCCGCTCCCAGTCTCCCTTGCCCACAGTGGAACAGGCCTCCAGTGAACATGGTGCTTATCAGCCCACAGCATTACTGTCTGTGTGAGATTCCGCAGCATTAGAAATTAGCGGGGGTAGCTAAGTGCAAAGGTGTGTGATTGGAATGCAAAGAAAGGGGTAATAAACAGGGTCAGAGGGTTGCCACTGCCGCTTTTTTATCATTTAGAAATGGACAAACACAATGCAGGGTGTGACCCGAGATAAAGACGAGCTGTTTGTACAATAGAGCTTGGCAGGGTGAGGAGTGGAGAGAATTACTGTGCACCTTCCCATGCATGCCTACATGCCCATTAAGATGCTAAGAGAGAGACGCACCTCCTGAGAAGTTCACATGGGTCACCCATATTAATTCAGGCTGAGATTACGCTGAAAGTGGGAAGCATTTTTGAAAGTACAGCGCATTATCACCCTGACCCTGAGTTTTAGGGACGGTAATTAACTCTACACGTTCAGTGTATCAGATATGTTTCAGAGTTATCATATTAAAGATTTTGCCTTACACGCTCCAAGAAACTTTTAACATTAGGTTGTTTCAAAAACTTCACCCTTCACATCTTCACCCTGAGCTGTTTGTTGGAAGTGCTACACTATCTAAAATGACCTCCTGGTTCTCTACCATCAGTTCAGAACTGAAGAAGCCTTTAGGATGAAAGGTCTTAAAAAAAAGAAGTCCAGTTGCATACAACTTAGCACTTGACTACCATGACCTGGATGAATGAGAATCTTCACAGACATATCTGAAAATGAGCTAGCCCCTAATTTGATGTGGTTGCCAGTGAAAGGGTTTGACTATATTATGTCCAGCCTGCTTTTTTTCTCCTGGCAACCACGTATTTCATGTTAGCAAACATGTAAAGGATGCATGTCTTGAATTTTTTTTCTATTTTTTCTTTTGAAAACTGGAGTCCTCTGCCACAAAGATAGTACCATAATGTTGCTCCATTTCCATCCAAGGCCATTCACTCTAGCTATGTAAGGCAAACTAGAGCTAGAAATTCTTCAAAAACTCCTCTTCAGTGGGAGGAACTCATTTACCACTGTTTACCACAAACAGGGAGTGCATCCTGAAAAAAGAAAAAAAAAATACTGTGATAAAGCAAAGTGAGTAATTACTGTGTGAGGAATGAAGCATCATTTGGGGGTTCTCATATTTCAAATTCAGATTTCAGAGAAAACATAACATGTGTCTTTGGTTCCCAGTTAGGGTTTCGTTTTCAAGGGGTGGGAGGGTGATGTGGTGGTAGGGGTGAGGAAATTCACCATCTGAGACGCTGCATGGGCAAACCAAACCAAGAAGGAGAACAGTTGATTGCATTACATATCTTAGATCTTAGATCACACATATTGTTGTTCAAGGGAGCTAACTGGCAAAAATGTAATACAGATGTATTGTAAATAATGGTTTATTACTTTGCATGTACAGCAATAAGTCAGCCTCTTAGGATCATTTTAGACAGTCTACTATATCCTATCTACTGGTCTAATAGGCTATAATATATTAAAAAAATCCTTTGCTCGTCTTTGAAATTAGGCTTCATTCGGTCTGGGCTAAGCCCAGGTTGCACATGAAGACTAGAAACGTCTTTGTTTGCACATTATACTGACTGAAAGGTCCTAAATATTAAGTGGACTGAAAGTTGATCAATAACAACTAGCACTGGATTGTATGTATGACGCCCTTTTTTACATCAACTAATTGAAAGTAACTAAGTAACTGCTACTCAAAGTACATTTTAAATCAAGTACATTTTTACTTTTAGATTTATAGATGGGGACTTTTAGTTTTACTTGAGTAGAATTTAAGCAGAGTAAAGATATTTTTACTTAATTACATTTTTCAGTTCTTTTTCCACCTCTGCTAAAATGGTATCTCTGTTCTGATAACCTTCTGTGGTTTAAAGAAGTGTTTTTAAACTTTAGCTATGTCAGACTCTGGGATGCAGACCAGAATAGTTCTTTAATGGAATCAGTAATGTGCAGTGCTAAATCTCTCTCTCTCTATCTGTTTTATAATATTTTTTTGATCCATGTAATGTAACTCCCGACAGCAAAATAACACCTTTCACATACAATATGCACAATGCACAATCATACATATTCATGTGACCATCTAAATAAAAGGTGTATAACCTCTTGGGACACTCTACCTTCCTAAGCAATGTAGTACAAAATTGTCAAAATGGATAATTGCCCTATATTGACCAAAATTGCCCAATTATCTAGTCTGAGTTAATTATCAATTAGCGGGCAGATGGGACTAGGGTTGTTCGACATTCTAGCGGTTGCAAAACACTTGTGATTAAAGAGATGTATCCATTAACTCCCCTGAGTAATTTTGTACACACCCACACACTTTGTTTCATGCAGCAACCCCCCCCCCCTTCAAAAAAAAGATTTTAAAACAAATTTAAGGTAATTACATTATCACATCTTTAATTTAATATCAGACCACTTTCTGCACTGCTATATCAAAGTATCTGCCCTGAAAAGACAGTTGACTAGAAAGGGGGGCCTTTAATATGAAGAAGCAGGGGTGGCAAAAGATGACTTCTCAGGGGCTCTGAGCTCAGGGCCATCCATTTAGAGAAGCCCTATGTGGCTGCTTCGCTTCTGTCTGCCCGCCCCTATCTCTCCCCACTGGCCCATCTCCCGGGGAGGTCAGAGCTGCTCAGCCATTTGTGCTCCCCTGCAGGGAGAAGGGGGCTGATTTCTCTGCGGAAAAGACTCCGCTGTGATCCAGTGGGATTTCTTGGAGCCCCGAAGCCATTTCCACAGAGGAAGTGAGAAGAAGAAGAAGAGGAAGAGGAAGAAGGGGGGAAAGTAGAGGGGGGGGGGTGTGTGTGAGGGGGATACCTTCTGGATGTCAGTGTGTATGTTCCAAAACATGCAGTTACTAAAGTTAATGAATAACTGAATATATAACCCAGATCTTTTTTTAATGATCAGTGTCACACTACACACACACATACATGTCATATGAAAGCCTGTGGTACATCAGGGAAAACCACAGCAACTACGCTACGCCACTGAGTGCAAAGACCACTTTTTTCCTTAACTCAATAACTGAACTTTCCATATTCAAAACTTTGCCAATTGATGTCTTTTTCCCACATCAAAATTAACACTATCCAGAGATAGACAGTAGGTTAAAAATACCAATCTTGAGCTTTAATATGATGTTCACCTCAACACCTCACCTCACCAAATGGATTAAATAGCATTAGGCTACACCGCAACTGAGTACTATTAATTAAGCAATGAAAGGTTCCTTAAAGGGTCATATAGGAACATATGGGATTAATTAATGGTTATTTTTTACAGTTTTAAAATGAAGTATTTGGCGTTGTGATACTATGACAAACTGACTGATGTAAAAGAATAAGATTAACGAATTACTTAAAATAATTAATTTAATTATTAATTAAAATAATTTCTTCACATCACAACAAACTGTTGCTCTGGTTGTCAAGAGTCTCTACATACTGACATAGTAGTTGTATTAACCCATATCAGTTTGATAATTTCTCACCATGGTTCATTAATAGAAAAAAATAGATTTGTTTGATCATATTAAAATTGCAAACACATTATTAAAACTGTAAACTCAAACATAAGAGAGCTTCAGAGCTTGAGAGCTTCAGAGAAAAAACACTTCCTCCAGATGCCCTGAGATATTGTGCTAGCTCAATGAATTCCCTTTACCGTTCCCTTTTTCACTCTCTCTTTCCCCTGCAGAATTTTAACAGTGTCTGGAAACCCAGCATGCCAGTCAAGCTGGACCAAATCAATCCAAGTAAAAGTCAAGACCAAGCATGGTGTATTTATAACGGTCTTTTCTTCTTGGCTGAAGAAAAAAAAATAAAGCCACTGCCAGCCTGATGCCATGAAAAATGGGTCAGTATAAACTACACCAAGTAATACAGCATGGTGGAGAGGCATTATTGTGAAATGTGAGATTATGTAGTCAGTGCGAAAGTGAGTGGTATGGGTGCATTGCCAGATTAAAATTGCACAGCAAGGTGCAGCAAAGTCATCTAAAAAAGCAGGATCAATACTAATCTCTGTGGACATCTCCCAGGAAAAGATCGGTTTCAGTTTCTTTTTTTCTGGCCTCAGGTGAAAAAGGCTTAGTCCCTTTCAATTGTGTTTATGGGAGCAGGAGCAGCATGGCTCTGTGGTTTCATTTAATGGTGGTGATATTCTCTCAGCATGGCCCCAGTAGGACACACACAGTGTTGAATGGAAATTCATCATTGGGATGTATGTAAAAAATGTGCCATCACACCGGGACTGTTTTCTCCAAGAAGCCCCTTTTTTTTGATTACCACAGAGAGACTAATCAAACGTAACAGTCGGGGTAATTCCCCATAGCTTTGTGGCATGCATTCCAGACGTGTTTTTTTTCCCCATTGCACCTTGGAATACACCAAGATTTTGTTAAAATGTCAAGTGACTTGAGTAAAAGGATCTGGAGTTGTGGGCAATTCGGCCCCCATAGTTGCGTCACCTTGCAACAGGTCACATGACAAAATGGCAGGGAATTGAATGTGCTGTGACTAAAATATGCTAATTCAGTGTTGGCGCTGCATAGTCATTTATCTCAGCCTGGCAGACACTGGCAGGTGCAGTTGAGTAGTGGATAGGTAAATGAGAACATTTCTTTCAAGCGTTGTTTGTATACTCTGTATAAGCAGGTGGAACACACCGCCATCAGAAAAGATAGGTCCTCATTATACAGCATGTTTCCAATGCCACATATTAATAGGCTTTGAACACTAACAACATTCAGGCAAAAAATGTGCGATTGAAATCATTGTGGCAACTTGCATTTAAAGAGGCCCTGTGTAACATTTCCATAGTCATAAAACCGTTTTAGTTGACTGACCTGTAGTGACTCTGAACTCAGCTATGAGGGGCATGAGGAAATTAAAACAAAATTAGTGGTGAGGAAGTCAGAACACAGGCGCATTAGCACTGTGCTAGTGATGGTCATCAGCATGCATTTATCATCCAACAGTTTGTGGAAACACATGTCGGCAAAGTATGGTATGAGGAAAAAACACAATGCTCATGTGGCCCGTGATTTTGACAGCGCTGTTTTAAAGAGATCACAAACTAATGTGCATCTCATTCTCTTGCTGCCAGATATACATCTTTTCCTTTTCAGCTGCGTCATTCAAGAGCCAACTTCATATGTGACACTGCCATAAGTGATTTCTGACTAAAAGAATGAAAGGAGCTAGAGGAAGAACTGCACCCCTCATACCCAGTTTTGATATCAGATATCAAATCTTTACCTCAGTTTTGTTTCATTTCAGTATCCACAAATTGAATCAGTTCTTTGCAGAGATTGAACCCTGAATCAAAAAAAGAGAAAAAAAAAATGTCAGTGTTGCTCTCATTTAACTGACAGTTCCAAGGTTACTGTCAAGAACACTCAATTCTTTTATAGGATTCTGGGTTTGTTTTGTTGTAGTGATTTTTGAATCATTGCTATGTGTTTTCTGAGAAGAATGGTGATCAAACTTTGCACAAGACCTTCTATCATCCTGAACCCTTGTTTACATGATTGCTACAGAAGTCAGACAGATGGACCAATATTAGCGTTTTTCACCAGGGGAGTGAAGACATGGGCTTAAAACCAGCCGTGATAAAAAAGGTGAGGATACCCTTCACAGATGCCTCACAAAAACTATACCTGTAAAAGCTTTATATTTACTTGTATGTCTCTGTCATAAATGAGTGAAAACAAATAGTCTTAGTTATTATTGATCTCAAATGCCATTTTTACTGAAAAGTTTAACTTTGTCAAAGTGAAAGTAATGTGTTATTGGAGATTACTAGAGCACTATTCTGCTTTCAAAAGTATATGCTTAGACAGGGATCAGTTCAGATTCAAGTTCAGTTCAGATGAATCTCATCAAGGGTAGATACGGTATGTGCATTTGTTAAGAGAATGACTTACTGTATGAATCTGAAATTTTCTTATGTCTTTCTGCCAACAGAATCCAATAGTTGTCATGATTGACCATTGCAGAGGTCCAAATATCTCCCAATCAAACGTTCTTTCCCAGAGTAAAGTGTATTTTTATAGTTTTTTTTTTTTATTCTTATTTTTTTGTCATTCACAATGATTGCACCACAGTGCATGCGTGAACTTCCCACAAACTTGGGGAGAGCTAAGCAGACACTGCCAAAGCCATTAGGCAACAGTAGGCAGCTGTGAGAGTGCTTCTGCGCCGCCGAGCTCAGAGAGGATTTATTGAAATGTATCACCTCTTATGAAAATCCCCCTCCGGCAGAAAGGCATTATCCTATGCAGTTTCCAGATCCATATCATCACATAACTAATGGAGTAAGAGGATGAGGCTATGTGTATGTGTATGTGTGGGGGGGTGGGTGTTGGGAGCTGAAGACATTATTCACATTATAACAGCAGGTGTGCTAAAAAGGAATTGTGTGGGTTACATTTTTCCCTACTCTTTCTCTTTTGTTCTTCTGTGAAAGCTGTAGCTTTGGTTTATGTGTTTTATCCTTACCTCCATCCTTATTTCATACACGCACACAAAGTCTTTTGTTTGGGGAACATGTGCTGCATATATTACCTTCCACTAATCTACAGTACCATCTGCAGTAAACTTATAACTTATAAGTCAATCATCCATCCAACACTTCATAAACAATAGGCCTCCGGAGCATGGCAAATCATTAGGCTACTGAACCATAGTCTTTCCTTTTGAGAGTACAGGCTTCAGTTGATGGTATGTCTTTGCAGATATCACTGACTGAAAATATACCACAGTAAGATTACAGTTATAACTGTCTTTATATATTTTGATGGCAGAACTGTTAATAGAAATATCAGAATGCTGGATGCATTCCGTTCCCTGCATCTAGCACACCGTGTCTGAGGGGCTCAGGCCTTTATGTGTGCCACACACAATATAATGCAGTCTCCATGGACTGCCAGCAACGGCTACAGAGCATAAACACGCTGGGTGAACAAGGCGGTAGCCTGTTGCCACTAATGTGCATTGTCAGTTGTGGACTAGAGTGTATTTCACTGTTGCTGGTTATCGTAGTGGCATGCAAAAAAACATTCACCTTACGGTCACACGTACTGGCGACTAGGTGATTTGAGGCAACACAGGCCAAAGAGGCGTTGCTAGCTTATAAATGTAGGGAAGAAACGGAAGGCCTGTGCTTTGTCTCCCAATGCATGTTCTTGAACTTTGGACAGAAGCATGTATTAATGGTAAATATTGCCAGAAACTACAATTAATCTGAATCTAATCATATAATGAATAGGTTGACCTCAAATATTACCAAGTAGTTTATCAGCTAAAAGTACAAGAGTGGCATGGCATAAGAGAAGAGAGATATATGACTGGTGGAATAAAAGATGATTTATTTAACAGTAAGCCATAAACTGAAAAGTATTAATAGCAGTTAAACTGAATGCAAGTCATAACCAAATAAAACACAAACAAATGAGTTACCAGATAACCCAAAACGAGCATAAACCAAGAAAGTAAAGAAATCACAAATCCATGAGAGAGGGAGAGACAGAGAGAGAGAGAGGGGGGGGGGGGGGTAGCGTAGAAGAAGACTAAAGAAAGTAGAGTCAAGAAAGACAGAGTGCAGAGAAGGTAGACAGAAAAGAAAAAAATGAGAGTCTAGAGAAGATAGAGAGAGCAGAGACAAGGAGAGAGTCCTGAACAATGGTGGAGCTGTGCAATTTATACACCTCAAGGGTCACTGGTATAAGCCAATGATTACTCATCCGTAATTGGTCAGCTGACTCATGCCAGTGAATTCAAATTTGTATACAGACTACAATTTTGTTATTTCTGTAAAAATATGTACAGATACTTTGGATTGCCATAAAACTATGATTAGACTGCAGCCCACATTACAGGATCAGTTCAAAACATGACAATATTACATTCAACTAATATATTTACAGATAACAACACAACAAAGCAAAGTTCCTTTGTTTAGAGAGGGGTCCCCAGAATGGCAGCTCATGGTTGGCTTTGGCCTCCTGTTAGAGGGGCAAACATTTGTGTGTCTTTCGTGTGCTTGTCTTCAGGGTTGACCCAGACCAAACAAAAATGTGGATCTCAGTCAATTTTGCCTTGCATAAACAAGTAGTGATTCATTGGTAGTTGGTTGCTAACTTGCTGACACAAGTGGCTGGTAGATACATTGTATATCACCACAGCTGTATTTTCTGGTTACAAAATCTATGTTTTCAGATTTAACAAAGTCATTTCTTGCCTCATTTTACAAAATACCAAGTCATAATTCCCAAAATTTTCAGTTTAACACAGAAATAGTGCTTGTTACATTAGCTCTGCCATTTTTAATATTTTTGATCAGAGTTCATTTTCAAGAATGCCTTCACTTGATTGGCTATTATGAAAAATCGCCTGATTTTGTTGCCCAACATTTGTGTAAAAATAGAAAGCGTTTCTATATTTTTCTTCACCCACCTGGCGATGTGTGGCCCAGCCACCTCTACTTGTTGCCCATCGCCTACTGTCATTGAAAATGAATGGTAAGTCGTTGCCACACATCTGTGTTTTTGTTGCCTGTGTGACCATATGGTTAGTCTTCACTTGAAAACCCGTGTAGTGTGTACCCAAAGCAGTGTTTTGTCTAGTGAAAGGTACTGTGCTGTAACTGATACTATACTTTCCAGTTGATTGCTTTAAGACATGACCTGCATGCTGTTGCCACAGCCCACTGCTATGAATTCTTTATTGCACAGAACTCCAGCAGGTCTTTCAGGTTCATGCAAAACTAGAATTCAGATTAGATTCCCATGCAGATTGTTCAAGAGGAATTCTGATGCAGAAAAAAGGAGCTGAACAAAAAGATGATTTTTGTATAAGGGATATGGGATTCGGCTAAATATATTTTGCTCTTGAAAAACTGTTTTTTAAGGTAAGAGTTTTATGTTGAATTGGTGTAATGGTGGATATATATTTTGCCAAGAAACTGTTAGGAAGGACATACATGCACACAGTTTTATTGCCAGTCATGACATTTAGTTATTAGCAATGGCACTATTAGTACACTTCTTAGTTTTGGGTAACAGTGTTGGGGAATTTCAATTGGCATTGAAATGATGCAGCACAGGAAATCTCCTCCAATGCCATGTGCAAATGGATTACAAATGATCAAACTCATTTCAGGTATTTTGAGCATAAACTTTTTTTCTGTTTTTCAAGTATATCAAGTTTAATGTACATATGACCATTTCTGAGCTACACTGGAGGAATAAAATCTATTTGATAGGCTATACGAAATGCAGCTAGGAGTAATGATGAGTATGAAATGTTATTTGTGATATATTATAGGTCTTAACCAATGTAATCAGCATCTGTCAATGATGGAACCACAGTCATCAAATGAAAAAATGGCATATAATCTTTCATTAGTTAATAAACTATCAGGGCACATGCAGATTATCAGTGGTAAATGGGTGAGATGTGTACTCATGGGCCAAACCTGACCTTCAAATTAGTAAATTAATGGCCTTATTTGGCAGGACTGCATATGGCATTCATATATCCACCACATGACTGCTGTGAGTCCTAATGTGACTGCATTCTCTCATGTCCTAACAGGGGTGAAAGAAAGTGTGATCTCTCAAATTAAACTTAATCCAAGTGTAATTTTTGATAACACCACTAATGGACTCTTTTGAGTGGAGAGCCAGATGAATGTAGGCTTGAAATTGAAGGGGGAACAGCTACCGAGGCTGTAAGAGGAAAAAACAAAAACTGAATGCATTTGCTCAAGCAATACATGGAGAAAATGGATTATTAAATTGGCTGCTATTACAAAGTGAGAGGGTAAAACATGATGAAAAAGGTTTATGTTCCTCCCCCAAACACACACACGCACACACACACACACACTCTTCCATGCTTTTCACAAAGACACAGCTGGTCACCCCACCACCACCAGGAAGCCTGGAATGGTGTTACCATCTGCCTCTGGCTATAAATGGGGAGAGAGTTGACCATGAGCAAGATGCCATGCTTAATGTATCTTTGGCATTGGTGTTCACCTCCTTCGCCAGCTCTCATTAGCACGCTGTCGGCTGTGATCATAGCAAGGGTGGCTTCCCGCATGATCTAAATAGCCATGGAAGTACACTGAAGCAAAATATGCGTGGGGTTCTGCCTATATTGGTAAAAGCGCAGAATGTCTTGGCACCTGTTTTGCTCAAAGACATGTCCAGCAGAATGATGCGTCTGGAGAAGTGCTGTCTGACTGCTAGGTGAGACGCTCAGATGCCATCAACTCATCAGAACTTCTCCACTGGGACTGGGAGAGGAGGATTTGTCAGTCAGTATAAAAAGCCATGCCATTATTATGGGCATAGGTTGGCTACAGTGGTTAGAGTTTTGGGGCTGATACATTAACATGGGCATGGGGTGAAAAGTGATCGCTTTCTTGCATTGCATTTTGGACTTTTTGAGTCTTTGTGTTAAACAGCATATAGCAGATCTGGTTTTCCTTTTAAACAGGGATGTAGGGTAATGGTATTTTCCATTATGATGCTGAAATAACTCACAGACTACTTGAGGACAAAGACACAGCACTGACATTAGTCACAGTTGTCCGGTTCTGTTCAAAGTGATATTCTGGATTACTGAACGCTTTTGCTACAGTAACCTTTATTTTTTATTCACTTGTCCACCAAATCATGCAGGGCGCTGAGATATGCCCTCTTATTATTAGGGGAGGTCACTAGCAAATAAAGGTAGTACTTCAGACTCAGTAATCTCATGGGAAATTCTGGGGCATCAGGTTTAACAGGCCTTACATATTCTAAAGAATGCAGTCGGTGCAGCTAAAGGAACTCATTTCCAAAATGCAAACAAGGACAGATTTTTTTGTTCACACAATACAAAACGGATGATTCACGCACATATAACATGCTCAAAAACAACGGTTGTTCTCTTGATGTGGAGAAAAGGCTGCATACATTTTTAACTTTGTAGTAAATATAAGTTAATTTCTTAATTAATGTAGTTCAAGCAAGAAAGGTGTCCAAGGCCAGAATACTGACTTTTGTAGAATTTTATATGGCTACCTCAAAATACTGTACCAGGATCATTCTGTGCTTTTGAAAGAATGTGTATTTGAATATACATTGTGGTTTGTAAGAGTAAGAATAAGCATAGTCACAAGCATAATTTGACCTCTTCAAACAGACAGAATTCGAATGATGTCCTTTACAGGATTATCAGGTTATCAAATAAGGCATTGGGTGCAAAACTCGCATGTGTCAATGACAAGAAAATACATAATTCCTCCTCAAAGTGTATTACTATGTCTGAATGGAGTCAATGCCCTCAGATAATAGCAGTGGCTTCCAGTTTATTTGTACTATTAGATTCATTCCATATTTGAATATAAATTCATTTAATGTATTAGCTTTATTATGCTAATTATATGGAGCATACTGGAGCAGCTGGAGCAGCATGAAAATAAGGTCTGAAGCCCTTACACTGTAGTTCTGTGGACAAAGCTGTGTAAATACATGCCAACAAAGATAACTGTCAGCCTGGATGAATAAACCATGATAAAAGCCCTTGGTGTGAAAAGAAAGAAGTCCGATTTTTTTGTCTCTGATATGGATGTATTTGGCCAAGAGCTTTCGATAGCAAATGCTTCATCTCAGCCACAAGTGAGCAGTCACACTGACTGAAATGGTCTGATAGTGAAGCTGCTAAACTTAATGTCATACAAGATGAATGAATGTCACATACAATGCATGGCCAAACCAAACATAACAATAACTTTCACAAACAGCCCAGCTCAGCATAAAGCACACCATTAGTGTTTCACATATATTTCATGGCTGTCATATCACACTGCAGCATTAAGACAACATCAAAAGTGCAATGGTATATCCTCACACTGTCCATGTTACACCTATGGCTAACAAGGCTAAAACCTCCAGCAGGAAGGGTGTCTACAGCAGTAGACAGCAGACAGCAGACAGCAGATCTTGTTTCATATTTGAGCCAGTCAGAAAAATTCAGAAAAAGACCAGACTTTACGCTTTCTTGGTGACTGTAATTAATGCTTTATGCTTTTGTGTACATTAAGATAAAGTACAAAAAAGAAATGAAGAAAAACTGAGTTTATTCCCCAGATACTATTTTGACTTCTGGACTTGAAATGAGGTCAGGTTAACAGATTAATCCCTCAAATGAGGGATTTTTGAAGGAAGTGCTTGAATTTGTGCAAGACACACATTAGCACCTCTGGTCTCTATAACAATCCCATGAGTAATGGAGTACCTTGATCGTAGCAGACAGAAATGGATGATTGTCCCATTAACCATTTTTCTCATTTGGAATAGATAAAAAAAATACATTTCAGGAGAGTAATGTTTCTAAATTAAAAAGCTTAAAAACTGAAACATTTTGATGACATGTTTATGGAGTAATATACTCAAACGTTTCTCCTTCTGAGTGTCTTCGTTAATTCATTAATATCACTCTGTTCATATGAACACTCTCTCACACACACTCAAGGAAAAGTTCTTGGATTGCCCGTTTTACACCACGTGGTGCCTCTCCAGTGTCCAGATGTCAAACTCAACCCTGCCACCTATGACAAAGATGGAATCTCCAAAGAAAGCTGCTATATTGAATGCTGTGATACTGTGATATAAATGACAAGTGACAACCGAAGCACTGTCTAGACGTGACAGATGAGTTAACTACAAGAGACCTTTGTGACAGATGCTCTCGAATAAATCAAGCACACACGCACACACCGCTGTGGAGTAACATAGCTAGACACACAAATTATTCCTCAAAATAACAATCGGTTCCAAATGCACAGACAATGGCCAGGGAACTAATGTTGCCTCACTAAACACTTTAATAGATTTATCCCTCTTCAAATTAGATAATTATCACCTTAGGTGAAACAACACTTCCCTCTTCCAGGGTTTCTGGGAATCCAGAAGTTGCAGGTGTTGCACTCCTACCTGCCCTGTGGTCCTTGCTATTCTTCCAGTGCAGTGACTGTTTCATTGCCCATAATCCCTCACTGAGAGCAGGCTTCTTGTGTTTACCTGAGGCGCTGCTCGTCTCCCGTATACTGATTCATAGTCAACGCTGCATCTGTGTATTTGGTGGAAGTCAACAGAGAAACAAAACACTTTATTACAGTTTTATTGTCTTATCTCAGGAATACAAGTAGATTACTTTAGTACTTTAATAAAGATTATGCATGGCCACCCCTGCAAATTCATTTATTTCCCTCGTCTTGAAAAATAATAGTAACTGTCAGGAAGCAGACAGTAAGAGAGAGAGAGAGAGTGAGAGAGCATTTTGTCCCTCTCCCTGAAGAAATCGAGGTCACTGTGACTGAATGTACGAAATTCAGTTTGCATGCTGATTTATGTTGACCTCCTCCACCGAGCCTTAACGGCTTCCTCCCCATAAAGGAATTCAATTTGTGGGAAGAGAGATGCCAGGGCCCTGAAATAATCAGGCTTGTTCCAAACCCCTTAGGCTCATGTTATGACGAAGGCAAACTGTCAAGTGCTAAACAGAAAAACATTATGGGCTCTCCTCTCAGAAAATGCACCTGTCATTTCACATAGGCCACATGCATATCTCCAGGGTGGCCACAAAACATGATCTGTCGCTTTTACTCTACAAACACATATCTCTTAAAGTACAGAGAAATAAGGCACTATATTGCCTGCCATACGGGTCACGGCTTTGTGCTAGCAAGGAATAGGCCCCTCTTCCATCAGCCTCTCTCCTCTCTCTTTCCTCTGTGGCCATTGGGAAAAGGGAGTTTGACTACAATCCGTGATTACAAGGATTAGATTGGCTTAAAACCAAGGGTGCCCAAACGCTTTACTCAAGGGCAACTCTCGTGCAAATTTCAAATCTCTCCGGACGGACTTTGAAATGGCAAGTTGGAAAAGAAAAGGGGTGGATGAGGACACAGAGACTGGGAGGGGAGGGCAGTGTGTGTGTGTGTGTGTGTGTGTTGGGGGTTAAAGGAGCAAACAATGACCTGGTATCATTGAGTAATGATTTCTGTGAGAGCCCAGCCAAGTCAGCTGTGAATAATATCATTGGGCACTCCAGGACAACACAACGGTTGGAGTGGAGCCGAAAATGGAGCACTGAGACCAGATGAACTCACTGCAGTCAATGGTGCATTTCACTTAATTAAACCAAAGTATACATCTCTAATTAGACTAATTCTGCACATTAATTTAAGAGGTCATGGAAGTAGTGCAATATAATTTCTATTAAAATGAAAAAGGGAATGCTCCCTGTGTGAAACCAGAACAAAGTCACCAATAACAGCATTGCTGACAGGTCAATAATCCGGCTTTTGTTGCTTTAAGAAGAAGAACATTACAAAACAAAATTACAGTCAATGATCATCACTGCAGTTCTGGGATTTGCACACCAGGCTTTGTGTAATAAGCATCATTACAAGTGGAGAGAAAAACTGCATGCGACAACAAGCAAGTCACATTTTACTCAGAATGGGGGTAAAACCTGCATGAGATCCAAAATCTAAAACCATTCAGTTTCTGGGGGGAATATGGTGCTATCGAGAGAAAAAAAATCTTTTCTCAGGGCTCTCTCAATGTGTTTTTGGCTTAGCATAAAAGCTCATGCTCAGCATGCCTACAGCGCTATTAGCTTAACTCACCTGCTCCTCTTGCCATGCCAAGGATTATTACGACACAGTGAGGCTGGTTGCAGTGCCAGAGGGTACAGGTAGAGTAAGAGAGAGAGGGAGAGAGAGGAAGTGGCAAGCCTTGGGGCTGGGGGTGGTGGGGTTGGGATGAGGACAGCCACCAGTGCCTGATTGCATGTAAAATATCAGTCACACTCAGGCTGACTTCTGAATGTGTGCTGAATGTCTTGTTCGGTGACGAGCATGTCTGCACACACGTCACTGAAAAGAGCAAATCAGAGGTTTAATTACGTGACTGGGAAGCCCCGCTCTGGAAGAGTCAAATGTAATTATAGAAGCCAAGGGGACTTAAATAAAATTTTCTTTCAGTTTTCTTATTGAATGCGGTTTTCTCATTACCCATAAAAACACAATTGGACACCATAAAATCTGATTTAAACATGCAGCAACATGTACATTATCATAAATTTGACATGATGAAATATTAAAATAAAACACATTGAAAAAAATCACCAAAGGAAGTAACAGGCCTCAGGCACAACTTGACACAAGGTGGTGGTCAAGCACCTGCCCTTTTACCAGTCATTAGAACAAACGTTTGTAAAGTTATGTGTTATGTTGTTAATATTCTAAACCAATTTAATTTTGCTCATGACATACATTTTCAATTATTGCCATGTTGTTACTATGTTTGTAATTATTTGGGGATCTTAATGTTGTGTGACCTTGATTGTTATGGAATGCCCTGTAAACTTGATCATCTGCCAGCCCTAATAGATAGATGGATAGATAGATAGATAGATGGATAGATAGATAGATAGATAGATAGATAGATAGATAGATAGATAGATAGATAGATAGATAGATAGATAGATAGATAATTAAATAAACAAATACCAAATCAGCAACAAAGGGTCTGTCCATTTTTTCCATTGTATGTCCAGGTAATGAGGAAATGCGAATCCAATCTGCTAATTTTTTTAAATTCTAAACTAAGTGAATTCCTTTACTTGTTTTTAACTCAAGGCTGCAATCCAACCTATATATATATATATATATATATATATATATATATATATATATATATATATATACATGTCGTTCATTTTAACACTATAAAATTAATGACACAGTTAATCCCTGGCAGCCAAAATGGCCAAGTAAGAACTGATGGAGATTAATTCAGGTTGAAAAGACAATACTAAAACACACTGTTCTATAACTTCCAAATGATGTCAAATGTACTACATAGAGTCCAACACATAATGGAACATGTTTTGCTTCTGCTGCCTCTAACTGCTTAGCATATCATCCGACCTTGGGGGGCACCTAATACACTTCTACAAGGGTATACAGCTCTCAAAGTCAGAGGACCAATTGTGTCAGCCTTCTTAGCCGATTGTTCACCCCAGATCTATAATAGGTGTCAAAATTCTCAAGGTTAAAAAATAATTGTATCTGTGACTATGTTTTTAGATCAATGTTTCACTGATTTGTATAGACGTGTGACATGCAGATATATAAAGGTGTAGATATCCAAAAACAACAAAAACTTTGCTTAGCATAGTCACACTGCTGTGACTCACCACAAAACCTTTCATTATATATTTCCCACTGATTGCTGATGGGGATGATAAACAATTGCAAATGGCTCTTGGTTTTTTGTTTTTTGGTGAAAGAAAGAGGCGGAGATTCAGTCATCCAGAGGGAAAGCACTATCTCTGTGGAAATGTTTTATGATTACAGTGGGCTTCTTGGAGGTTTGGCAAGCTGAGCACCTCTGATACAACAACGCTCACAAAAGCCCTGTGTTGGCAATGATGTGGGACAAGCTAGAAACACCTCACATTCACCAGCCGGCCTGATGTTTGCTGATGGCCAGCTATTGGGTTGGTGCGCCCTCGATGGAAGCTCAGAAACTTATGTTTTGACACATTTTCATTGACACAATTTCACACATTTCATACTTGTCAAGAATCAAAATGAAGGCATCAAAATGTGTGAAAATTAGGTGTCATTAAGAAGCATAATGTAGCCCTCATAGGGAATAGATCATAATCACAACATGACAAAATTTAATAGAACATGACCAGGGTGCTATCACATTATCATCTGGTTTTCATTCATAAAGGTTAATCTTAATCTGACTGAGGGAATCCAGTGAACAGGAAACAATGTGACGACAGATTATGTTGTAGATTTCTGTGAGATAATGTATTATAATTCTTGCCACTCCCTCTCTTACCATTAACTTCATGAGTTCGGTGCTGCTGAATGACACTGTACATGTACAAATGTTTGTTTGCATTTCAGTTTTTACATTGTTGTTATGTATGTTATGTTACTATGCACTGCTGAGTCCAAAATCATCAAAAATATCTCCATTAGGATTCAGACAATCAATCTGTAAGTATCAATGTTTTTTTGGGGAAAAAAAACAAAAACAGTTGTTCCTCCAGCTGCTGAAGACACAGGTGGTGCATGGGCCTTGGCGGTCCCTCTAATGCCTGCTGCCTGACACCCTGACCCAGTTGTGTCGCCTGTCATCCTGTCATCCCCAGTTTCGCGCTGCCTTCTGACTGGAGCAGCAGTGGCAGTGTGAGGATCACGGGCAGACAGTGGTCTGCGATCCATCGGATAGAGTCACGGTCCGACACTGTCACACACGACACCTCCTTTGCTTGGGAGGTCATTTCGAAATACAACCCTCAGCAGGTGTGAACCAAATCTAAGCAAACACAAAAGGGAGGCCTGGAATCTTCACAGCTCAGGCCAGGTTGCATCAGAGGTGATACAGGCATGAAGCCTCCAGTTCTCCATGGCTGTCTTCGCAGCTAGTCTCCGCCCCGAAAGAACAAGTCAAATGGTGGAGGCGCTTTTTTACGAGAAAGTGAACAGCAGTGTCTGAGGAAGAAAAAAGTGTAAATCTGCTTGTCTTCCTGTTTTCTGGCAGAATAGAACAGAAACATGCAGACAGACGTTGTCTATTTGAGGATATGCTCCGATCAATCTCCCCTTCCATCTGTTATGAAAAATAATAAAAAAACAACCAAAAAAACTCAAATCGACACAAATGGGGGTGGCGGGGGGAAAAAAGAGGAGATGTGGAAAAAAAATTGGGGTGAGAGGAAGAATGAATTTCTTCCCGGCGAGCCAAGTAATGCCTCATTCCCCACGAGGGGGAAGAAAAAGCCGGGACCTTATACATACAGCATTTGTATCTACAAGTCATTATCATTTATCTCTCATGTAGTATCAACACATTTATTTGGTGTTACATCAAAAGCAGATTGCATATGGCATAATCCTTTTTCACAGTGCCAGATTTTCACAGGAGCGATGGAGGCTGCCCATTAGAGGGGAAATACTTTTAGGGACTGTGTCATATCGTCTGATTGAAAGAGGAGGCAGAGCTGTCACTTCTATTCTCAGTAATTATCATGTCATGCATTTGTTTCTACAAGGCCTTTCCTTTTGCATTTTGCACTCTCTCACTTCATCTATCTCTTTTTTGCTTTATCTTTCACAAAAAAGGTGAAAGGTACAGAAAATAAATGAGCATCCTCATTCATGCAACACCATGTGTGGTGTAATTAAATACATCAAGTCTCGTGTTCTTGTCATCTGCATAATCACAGTTTCAAATAGGTGCTCATTCTTTCATTTTTTGGCATGATGGCCGGTGTTTAAATTGGTGGTCAGTATGTGCTGTGAATAAAGATGTCAGCTTTGGGCTGCCTGGGAAAGCTGATGGATGGCCATGAATAATATCTTATTTGTTGATCAGATCAATCAAGGCCCAGGGTTCAGTTTCCATCTCTTAGAGACACACCTGACATGGTGCAATGTACCATGAAACCTACTGCTCAGCCATCACAGAGAGGAGTGTGCTGTGCTGCATGCCTGCCTGCATGTCTGTCTTTTTGTGTGTGTGTGGGGGGGGTGTGGGGTGTGGGTGTGTGTGGATGTGGGGGGGTAACTCTTTTTTCCTCCTTCATCCAAGCAGGAGCTGGCTGTCAGCAGGCATAACGAGTTTGGCAAACGATTATTCTTTCTAATGACCCACATTAACTGTGCAAGTCAACATGTTCCTTCAGGAGACGTGGGGCCCCGAGTCCACTCCATTTGTATTTACATAGCTCTTCCCATATCTGCCACAAAGAGGTACCACTCAAACACCATGTTAAACAGGGAGGTGCTTAATCTTAGTTTTATGCAACTTATTGCACCATGACTTATCACAGGACTACATGATTTTAAAATAAAAAACAGGAACATGAGAGGCAATGAGATTTTGAAAACAACACACACATGCACGCACACAAACACACACACACACACACAGTGTAGCACTGTGGTGGTGCCCCCTACCTTCACCTCCACTGAAAACACCACTTAAAAGAAAAGTGTTCTTTTGTGGAAAAATACTGCACTGAGGTGTTTTGAACACAGCCCAGCGTGTATAAACCTGGGGAGAAGGTCAGCAAACTGGTCAGGCAGTGGAAATGAAGTATATTACCCTGGTGGAGGAACGTTTCACTCCAGCCATTGCACAGGAGATATTGGAGGGTTTCGTGTGAGATTCGGTCACCTGTGTGATTCTGAGTTTAAAGAAATGGCCAGGGAGGGGAGAGAGAGAGAGAGAGAGAGAGGTGTAGTTGAGTCATCCACAAACCAGTGTAGATGGTTGACTGAGGGTGTGATAACATGGCCAACTCACATTAAATCTTAGAGGATTGCTGAGGCCTGTAGCTGTCCTCCACTAGCCTCAGTGCTTTTTGGTTGAGCATTGCAGCTGTGGTGTCTAAACACTAGCAAACCAACTATTTCCTGTTGCAAATACCAAATATATAACATATTTGACATCTTCCCCTGTGAGCTGTTCACATTTCCTTTCCTCAAGAAAGCAGTATTAAAAAAGCAAAAAAAAAACTTGATAATTGTATGATGATAACTATGATAATTATCAAGCATAATCAAGTATTTTGGATCTTCAGTGTCAATTGCTTTCTCATGTACAGTGCACCGCTTACAAGTATGATTTTTATTTCCTGCTGAATGGCTCTGCACTTCCCATCATCCTTGTAGACCCTCTCTTGGATGAGGTCTCTCTCTCTCTCTTGTGTGCTCGCTTTTTGTAGTGGGTGGCTGTACAGATGGATGAGCCAGGGGACAATAGGTGGGCTAATCTGGCTCGTTAACAAGGCTGGCAGCCGGCCTTTTTGTTTCCCAAGCTCCATTTCAGGGGCTTGTCACAGGTGACTGCCTGTTCGCCCACCAAACAAGAATAAGAGAGAGAGAGAGAGAGAAAGAGGCTCACTAGACTACATTACTGTGACTAGCCCCCTTGAACTCACCTCCCCTCCACTCTAGCTGCTTCTGGCAAGGAATGAAAAAAAATATGTGTTTAATTCAGAGGAGTAACCTCCTTGCCTGATGAAATTTACACAAGGTGGCAGAGATGGCCATAAAGGGAGAAATAGGTCCTTTATGATGTATGCTTCAACAGACAGGAAAAAAATCATTAATCAAAAAGTGACACGTACTTTGTTCTCATTAGGCAAGTACAGGAATAATGTAATTCCACTTGCGCCTGCCTCTGATCCCCAAAGGTCATTTTTTAAATTTTATCCACCAGCACTGAGGCAGGCACGGGGCACTGACAAGTGTGAGTGACTATAACATGCCTTAATGAATACATTTCACGGACAATGCACAGTCCTCCAGGAGCCCTTAAGTAACAATACCACTCAACCTCACGAAAAAAATATTGATTTCCACTGAGTCCTGGCAGATTCAGAGTTTAGTCTCAATTGAAACACTGTTATACTGAAAGGATATGCACTTGACATGTGGAGAGAGAAGGCAGTCATAAAAGCAAACATAGGAAAAGGAGGCTTTAACACATATTGATTGTGTGGCATTGGAGCCGACACCACACAGGTACAGTGAATGAACAGTGACATGATTGTATAGAGCCTTAGCAGGATTGCCCCAATGTAACTAACAGGTAAAAGACCTTTTAATGCCAGGGTCATGCTGAAAGTCCATAATAGCCCTTTAAGTTACATCTGATCACATTTTTACTTGTCAGTATTAGTCATTACATCCAGTAATACAATTTACATCCTTCAGTGTCAGTGAAATGGTTTCCATGATGAACATGCAGGTTCATATTCATCTCCTAAGAAGAGTCTATCCACATTTAACTGTGAAATGTTTCAGACTTTTCATGAACTTTCAAATCAGTGGTCCAGCCTGACTAGTCATATGGGTTCTTAACGTCACTTCACACTTTGCCACTAAACTTTGCAGAAAAATTACAATGCATTGCATCAGCAATAAGGAAGTGATGTGTTTACCTATGAAGTATAAATGTACACATTCTTCCGACTGCAATTCTTTGTTTACTAGTTTGACCGTCAGATGACTTCATATTGAGCACTGAGGATAAGCATGTTTGTCTTAGAAGCTAGCCGTGATCCTGGGATGCCTACAGCAATCGATCACGTGCTGCCACCCCTCCTCCCTATGGTTAAGGGGGAAAATTACCTTAGTTCCACCAGTGAGGATATAGGGGAGGAGTCAGAGGGAAGCTTTGAAATGCCACAGAGTGTGAGGTAGTGGGCAGGTAAGGACGGTTAAATCTCATACAAACGGAAATGGGTTAAGTGATGGCCATGGTCAATCAACCGTTTGGGCTACTCCTGAACTATCTTTGAAAGACAACATATATCTGAAGACAACGTTACCATTAATCACTGCTATTTTTTGGATTAAAACTGTCGTCCTCCCCTCATGGTTGCTGATTGACTCAATCAGGTGTCACATATGTTACAAATACATCTCATATGAAAGCCATGCTCCTCAGGTCTGTGTGAGTGTTCAGTTCATTCAAGGTGACCTCTGCCTGAAAAAAAGTCTCATTGCATGAATTCTTAATGGGCATTATTTCCCATTGTTTATAATAGATGTCAGGTCAAGCTGATGCTGTGGCTGTGGTGACAGAGTAACCAACATGATTAGCACTAAGAGCACAGAGCAGAGAGAGGAACAGAGAATTGAATAGACAAATCAGTAACAATTTATATTACCATTCACATATTAACTATTCACTAGCTTCTTATTAATATGCAAATTAACAATATACTAGCTGTTTGTCATTGCAAATCACTTATTAATGCCTTATTCTGCATTCTCCACAAAATAGATCATTAACTCAGAATTTCTCCAGTAGTATATATTACTGCTTATTCATAGTAAATAGGTTAGTTGTTGTTAGTTATATATTACCTGGTTGTTACAAGCAATGGCAATGACAGGCCCCTTGGAGTCTTATAGACATGTAACCATCTAACTGAATCTCTCTCTCTCTCTCTCACACACACACAGACACACACACACACACACAAACACTGACATAGACACACACAAACACACATACACATACACATCTGCCAGCCTTATTCTCTCCCTCGTATTGATTCACTTAAGTCACTTAGATTTATATGCTTAAAACCAATAATGTTGCAAACTGTCAATTCGTTTACTTGACAAACTATGTTCTTTTCCCACTGAAGGCCTTTGCACAGGGAAGCTGGAGAGAGGCACACAAGGTGACAGGTGTCTACTGTACAACAAGTCCCAAGACTGACGTTTGAAATGAGACAGGATTGGAAGCTGGGGAGAGGCAAATTGGCATTACCTGACTCCCTGCTTTAAAAAAAAAAACATCTCAGGAAGTTTGATCAGTATGACTTTTTCCGTTCCTCAGAGCAAGCTTAATGTCAAGGCTTATTCACAAACATCTAAGTCATCACCTGAGCTTGTCTTACAAAGGTCCATGATGAAGGCTTAATGCACACACACACCCACCCCCCAGTGATGCCATTTGTCAAATACACAGACAGACAGGTGGGAGTTTTCTTTAGAGGGAGCCTAATTTCACCATGAGGAAAACAAGGCACTCTGATTTTCCCTCAGGCCTTATCCACACATGTCTTCATACTCAGTCTCCCACAGCAAAGGTGTTGATATGCAGCATTCATCTCCTAGTGAGAGAGAGAGAGAGAGAGAGAGAGAGAGAGAGGGAGAGGGAGAGATCAATAGTTTATTCAATAGTAACCATTTGGAAAACAAGCTGGTTTCCCAGGAAAATGCAACGAAGGCAAAATGAATAGCAATCTGGCAGATCGTTTATACACATTAGCACAGGTGGTAATCTAAACTTTTATTCTAGGCACGAGTGCCTGGCTGGAATGCAAATAACACATGGAGGTGCACCTTCATTGGACAGAGTCATGACATGCAAGGAGTAAATATAATTAGGGCAAATTTACAGCTGATGCTAAGCAGGAAAATGATCATATTTCTCTATTACTCTGTGCTCCTAAGCTGTCTGTTTAATGATGACTTATATACCCAAGTTGTTTGTATGAGAACTTCCAGAGAGCTTGACTGAGGAGATTTTTCAGCTTGTCAGTATTTTCTTTTTCCACAGCATATATTTTAATAATGGTTTAAAAAATCAGCTAAATGTTTTTCATAAGCTTTGCAATATTTTGCTGTCTAGGTGTCTTTGTGTTTACTGCAGTTTCCAAGAAATGTGTTGAGAGAAATTAAGTTACAGTTCATCTTAAAATTCAGTTCATTCTAATTAGTATGAGAAATAATAGAGTTCAGTGTGGTGATGCACCAAATGAAAGGGCTTGACTATGTTTTCTTGCAAAATTTTCAGGTTGAAAATATCTTTTTGTTCTCCCTCATGACGAGCATGCAATTTATTGACAGATAGCTTTTGTTTCCATGGTAACTTGGGGAAAATGTATCAAAAGCGATGCTTTCAAATGCATGCAGGTCAGCGTCACAGGGACTTGTAATAGAATTCAGTGTGCTTTGTTTCCCGCTGGTCTCCTACTGCTACTCCTCTGCATCTCATGGGCTTGCAACGAGGTCATCAAACAGCAACCCTCAAGCACTTCCATTTCTCTTCTGAGAGCAGACTGGACTGCATTGGACATTTACAGACCTGCACATTGTGCCTAGACACACATTTTTCAATTCCTCCTCTTTGTCTTGATTATAGCTTTCATTTAAGCATTTACGTCATCAGGTTTCTCTCTCTCTCTCTCTCTTTCTCTCTCTGTCTGTCTTGCTCCACAGGACTTTACATTTTCTCCTATATGAGTGACCGCCATACTTCTTTAAACAGCCCAAAAAAACAGACTGGCACATTGTTAAACTGACCAACACGGAATCCGCTGTGTGAGTTTCAGATGGCAGCATGCTCCCTCTGTCCCTGTTGCATATTTCAGAGACACGCCGACAGAAAGGAAGGTAATTGTGTTTGAACTACAGTCGGAATCACTCCTACGACCACAGCACGTAACAGTAATGCATTTATGCATGCAAATGAATCCAGAGAAACACCCCTACATTCATCCTGGCAATAGAAAAAGAGAGCAAGCGGAATGGAGAGAGCATGCACTGAGGTGTATGTGTCTAATGGTTATTAAAATGCATGCTGTGTGTCTACAGAGTGTAAAGCACAGATGGGAAATGAACCAAGGAAAGGTTTTAATAACATTGTTTTTCTGATTGTTTCATCGACTCACAACATCTTATCATTAGAGTACTTTCTGAAGGAGAAGAAGAAAAAAGTAGTCTGAAATTGACACAGAAAACAGCTGGTTCTCAGGGAAAACACAAGTGGTTATGGACTATATTGGAGTTTTAACACTTAATATATGCAGCTCTTGTATATTACATGATTTTACACTCTGTCTCACACAGATACACTCTCTCACACACAGACTTGCAAAAACACGCAGGTGTTCACACACACACACACACACACACACACACACACACACACACACACACACACACACACACACACACACACACACACACTGTCTGTCTTCCTCTCCTTTTTCTCAGAGTAATCTATTTTTGTCATGGCTGGCCGATCCGACCCAACTTTCTCATCAAGAAGTGTATGCAGCTTGCCTCTAAGATGGACAGGCTGGATGAGTTACAGCACACAGTCGTGCCTTTCTGAGGGAGGGAGGCATGCCACTCTGAGCCACTACCATCTAAAACTGGGGCCACACCAAGGCTTGTTTTTAAAACTATTTTAAAATTAAAACTATTTATGGCTGGCCTCCTTGGGATCAGTCAGTGTGTGTGTGTGTGTGTGTGTGTGTGTGTGTAGAAATATGGTTACAGAAGCCCCTGGTGTTGTTGAAGATGCTCAACTCATTGGCCTACATACACACACTTTTTTGAATTTTTGAGTCATGTTATAGACCATGGAGCTAGAATTGTCAACAAGTGAAAGCTTATTCTTTTTCAAATGAGTTTGAATTTGAGGCCAGTGAAAGGCATTCTTAAAGCAACACACCACCATTTTAACACTGTATTACTACCTCCACTCACACAACAGATGAGTTGAAACAAACCTAAGGTGTGACAATGTGGAAGCTCAATCCATCAATTGCCGCTGTTAGCTTTTGCTTAGAGTAGATCATTCATCCAATTCAGTCCAAACAGGGATATAGTTAGCAATGACCAAACACCTCCATGTTCTCCCTACTTAAAAATGACAATGTGTGAGATTCTCTGGTAGCAGACTAACAAAAGTAACAGTGGAAAACGTGGAGGTGTTTGGTCACTGAGCACACACTGAGACAAGTGAGCTGTCAACCTGTCCAGGGAAGAAGATACTGTAATGGTGGTAAAAAGGTGGCCTTGATGTCGATGCTACATTTCTACACACAATGCTAGATGCTGTCATGGAAACAAATGCCATATACTTTGGTGTTCGACTATGTTGTATTTACATATAATATGCTGGTATTTTGGAAAAGGGTTGTTGTAATCTAAAGGTTGATCATTTTTCCTATTGACGTCTCGATTCAAATGTGGCCCATTTCTGCTTTAATGTTCTGGAAGCAAAATTGGTCTATTATACAGTACATGAATATTTACCTACCCTTATGCTGACTATTCTAGCTCACAAGATTAAAAACAGGTAAAAGAGGCTGCCTTAGGCAACAAACAAGCATCTAATAAAACAACCAAACACTAATACACACACACAAACAGCCACAATGTCACATACAGATGTTTGTTTGTTTGTTTTTCTCCTCACTGGGCAGATGGTAACAGAATATCTGGGATATTGTTTATTTCTTTTGCCTATTCCTTCTTGTGTGGCTGACAGATTTTATACTCAACTAGGTGGCGGCCACACCTGTTGTTTTCCTGATTGCAGTGGGTGAGAATCAAACATGGGTCACCAAGGACTTGGATCTGATGGCAAAGAGCCTATTGATGAAGAATGCCAAAGGAGCACTCAAATATTCACTCGGGCAACACTCTGACACATGGAACCACATCCGTTTCAGGAGCTACACTTTCGGAGCCTGATGTTAGGCTCTATAGGCTTTCAGCCTCATACTGTTTACAATAGCCTTCGTATGTTGACAAATGTTCGATACCGGGCGTCTGGCTTTGAGACCCGAGTCTGTGACAGTAAATCATGTCAAGAGAGACGTGTCTGAGAATGTGGAGTGGCAAATCTAAAAAAAAAAATGTATGTGGCAACCTGTGCCCTTGGTGGGAAGTCTGAAAAACATGATCGGGCGTAGGAAGGGAGAGAGTGAGGGGTGGGAGGGAGAGCAAGGGAGCTGAGAGCAGTATCCAGCTGTTTGAAAAACAACACAAGATTTGTCAGCTCACCCACAGCGTTCATTTGGAAGAAACATCTGAGAACATCTAACTCCATTTAATGAACCTTCAGCATTTAAAACATTAAAAACATAAACACGGTTGAGCTTTCCTTCATCAAAGAGAAACACGCATTTGTATCATTTGCCATTAATTTATTCCTTTTCATTATTTTTTTCACTTTCCCTCTATTGAGCTATGATTATTTCTCTCACTGCAGGCTCTGGTAAGTCTGCAAATAAATGAAAAGAAATGAAAGGTCTTACTCATTTGTTGGGGGTTTGGGGGGGCATGCAGGCTGGTACTCCATAGATGTTTACCATTTTCTTTGTTCTAGTTTTCCATTTCCGCTGTCCTCTTTTCATCTAACTTTGGTAAACTCCAGATACTCCAGTCTTTCTCTCTCTTTCTTTCTCTCTCTCTCTCTCTCTCTCTCTCTCACACACACACACACACACACACACACACACACACACACACACACACAGATTCCTTTAAGTGTGCTCATTTTAACTCTATTGGCCACTCTTGACTTCTGGAGTTCAAGAGAACGCCAATTCCTCCAGACAAAGTGCAGAATCAAAAAGGGCCAATCAGGACCTCACTGCTCTTTTGGCCAGAGCTGACACACTGGTTCTTGGCAGGTGGCCAGCACAAAAAAAGTTGTGAGTGGGAGAAATCAGTACTGCGCCGAACCAGAGAGATGGGCCTCCTTGGTCAAAACCTTCTCATCACCAGAGAATAAATACATCAGGAATTGGCTGTGTCTTTGTGAGAATAAAACCCACAAAGGATTGCCTCCTATTACTGTAAGATAAAAATGATGTGAAAATAGAGAATAACTTGGGTTAACATCATATTTAAAGAGAATTAAGGAAGAAGTTCCCCCAAAAAAACATTAGCCACAAAAACCATGATTAACTTAATAGGCTATTTGGCAACAAGCATGGCAACATAAATCACGTTAAGCTAGGGACACATCTCTGAATGTTAAGTAATTGAATTAATCAAAGAACATATAATCAATTCATAATTCATTTACAGAACTTAAACAATAGTAAGAAGATCTAATTAGGAGATTATAATGGTAATGTCCTTGAACAAAGATTGATGGGATTGTTCAGTATTTTTTTAGCTCTGGTAAGTAATTTTATTAATTCTTAAGACAGATTGTGATGAGATTGCAGTCCATTACAAAGTTGATAAGTTTAGTCGATGCACACTTCCAAAAACCAGATGTTTTTCTGTGTTTAGTTTTTGGCAAAGAGCCCTCATTTCATGACACACACACGCCATCAGTCTGGTGGTTAAATATCATATTAGTACTCCTTGCACCAACCCAACTCTACTCACTGCACAAGAGAAGATTGCTTGTCTCTAGTCTAGTAGATACAGTGGAAGTGGGAGTGGGAGTGGGAGTAGGATTGAGGGTGAGGGAGAGGCAGCTGGTGCTAGTGTTTGCACTTTGAGTGCCTTCGGTTTGAGACTCAGATTGAGGAACCATGACCTCTAACACATCCAAGGTAGTGGAGATGGGGTCAACACAGAGAGTCCCGTGAGGAAACGGGGTGGATGGGAATTGCTGGAAGCGATGACAGGTTCTGGGGTAGCTATTAGGATTAGAGCGAAGAGGCATCTTGACACACAGCCAAGACAAGCGGGAATCACAGTTCATCCATAGAAGCTCTTCTTGAACTTCATGTCCATCATAGATTCTGTCTCGTATGATATTATGGTCCGGATATATAAAAATTATTTAAAACGGATCAACGGTGCCTCGTGTGTTGTGTGTGTGTGTTTATTTGTATGTGTACATAATGTATTTGTTTATGCATGTGTGTGTGTGTATGTGCTGAAGTATGCATGTGTAGTCAAGTGTAGTGTGAAAAATAGAAAATCAGAATCTATGGAGTCGGTCTCTCTCCCAGGGGTACCTGGTGACTGAGGTAGAACTCTGCATTCATCTTCATAATGACTGTGTCATTGCCTCGGCGTCTGAGGTGAAGTCCTCCATGCACGTCCATAGACACTTTAACTCCACCATTGCTTACAGTGTGTAACGCTCTATGGAGTCCGCCCTGGAAGAACTTTCTGGCATTCATCTCTGTCTAATGCCAAAACAATCTAAAAGATACAAATCCTACCCTTTGGCCATATTTCACGGTGTGCGTGTGTGTGTGTGCATGTGTGTGTGTGTGTGTGTGTAATGATAGCAAAAGTGATATTCATTCAAGACATATCCTGCTTAGAATACACTGAGGCATATTATATTTTCTGGCACTATATGCCACTATACAAAAATAGATCTCAAAGAATACATCTTTCAACTTACTCTTGCTATCATCATGTGTGAAACTGTATGTACCATTGTACATTTTAGTCTTCCCCAAAGACACTGCTCCATAAATATTTTCAAAATAAAAACATCCTTTCTGTGATTTTATTTGCATAGTTTAACATAATCAACAAATATTAACAAAATAAGCACTGACAGAAGTTAGATTCCCTTGATTGACTTGTCTGATGATGCCAATTAAAATGTGCACTGAAAATGTAGAACAAGAGAAACAAATTAACCTCAGCAGACGCTACAAAAATATGAAGCATCACTTTTAACAACACTTCACAAGAGTTATTTCCCAAACAAAATTGCACATTGATTCAAGAAGAGTCATAATGTCTTGACATGTGAATCCTTCATTTCATGGTTTTAAACAAATGATAGTATACGTAAAATTATTTTCCAGGAAGATGTGCTTTAAATCTTTATTTGTCTTTGCCAGACTGAGAACAAAGGCCCAAAAGACTCTTAAATCTGATATCAGAAATATGGTGTGAATCAATTAATAGCCTTGTTGTACAAGGTCACTGAGTGCTGTCTGTATGAAAAAGAGCCCGGAAATTTGTCACAGACCAACACAGACCAAATAGGGAATTGTCAGCTAAAGTTAATTGAATAGAAATAGGAAAATGAAACTGAAAATAAGTTTCTGTTACCCATTCGGTTAGTGTCTCTTTCTTCTTCCTACCAACAACACTTGGTGACCTCAAGCAACAGGGTTATGGATTTATTCACACTAGATTTCTCATTTAATTTGGTATCTACAGTGTATCTTTTATCATTCTAACATTCTGTTTTGGCATAAATCTTAAATTCTATCAGTGTTGTCCAAGTCCTCATGGAGAGACAACACAATACACACTGGTGACAACACTGTTACTGTGCAAACCCCCAGAAAAATCAGAGCTATCAGAGTTGACAGGATGGAGGACAGTATAAAGACATGTCATGGCAGCTGGAGGCAGAGAGACATGATGTCAGACACAGGAATGCCCAGGATGTCAGTCCGGAGGGGACATGTGAGTGTGTGAGGTGAGAATTTAACTTGAGGTCCTACTGGCAGAAAATCTAACCAGTAGATTGATAGTTGCAGAAAGTAAAATTGTTTGAATTCAAATGGCTGAATGCATGCAACTTGACTCATTTAACATTACATCTGTGACAGTGGGCTTTTTGGACATTCTGACATCACTTATTTTATGAATTTTAAACAACTTGCTGTTTGAAATAAAGTGATAGTCTGAAGTACTGTCAACCACAGCCCTGCTACGCGAGCTCACTGAGAGCTGTTGGTGGGAAGAGAGAAAGAGAGAATTTGGTAACCTACAACATAGACCGAATAGCCAACCGGCCGCTAACGCTAACTGAAGTTAGCCAAAAATTCTCTTTCAGTTTCATCTTCCGTGGCCCCATTAGTGTAAGGTGCCAGTTTGCTGTTCAGTCTATGCTGTACCAATTTCTCTTGTTCTTCCATTATAACAACTGGTCTATGTTTGGAAGTACTCTGAACTATTGATTGTCATAGCATCATTCTATTCTTGAAATTCTTTCTGAGGAGGACTCCCTTTCTGAAGAGGACTCTAGCTTTGTCTTTACTCAATCATTTAGAGGTAGCTTTTAGCCTCTGCACTAGCATTGTAGATGCCATGCTGTATAACAGTGGAAGCCACTGAAAAGCACTGAGGGTGTTGACAGCTGTTTAGATGGGGCTGACAGGTCCTCACCTCTCCCACCAGATGCCGTCTAACGTCTCCACACACAAACACACACGTCTTCCAGCTGAGCCCAAGCCAAGGCTCAAAAGCTCTGAAGAAGAGAGTGCACACAGACAGCCATGGCTGCTCTCTTGCATACATGAGCACAGACTGTCAGTCCCACACCAGGGATGTTTCCCAGAGCTCTCTTCTCTCACACAACTGAGACTGATAAACAGGAACAGATGAAAATATTGACACATCTCTGAAAAATGACAGGTATGTGAAATATAGTATACAGAAAGGAAGAGGGTTTCAAACTCCATTTTATTCTCTGACTGAGGCATGAGGACAGAAAATCTATGTAAAAAGCAAGGTTAAAAGCCATCTTCCAGACTAACTTATATTTGTACTTATTTTGTGAAAAATAACTTTAATTTACAGCATGCTTCCAAAAGAGTACATATGTGAAACTAATTAATTACCAATTAATTTTCCAATTAATCATATTTCAATTTTCATTAACAGTAAAAAATACTTCGGAGTAGACCATCTGCTAGAGACCAATGAAATCTTGAAAGACTTGTATTCAAGTCCAACAGCAGTTAGGTGGGGATGTAGGCATATGCACAACAAATGGTGTGGCCATTAGTAATATGGTTCTGCTAATGAGGTATTATGTATATGGTACCATAGCACTGTAGATGGTATTACTCTAACGTTAACTTCTTCTGTTCAAACATTGTTGCAAGGGGCAATAAATGCTAGTACAGTCTGTGCAGAGTGTGTCCTTTGTGTTTTTGTGTGTGCTATTATTTTTAATATCCCTAAAACCCTTGTTGATTTAATGACATTTAGGAGGCCCCAGAAACACCAATAACATTTCAATTCAATTGTTCACGCTGAGCACAATAGACATACTTTTTTTATTAACAGTTGCTCTCATCAGGGGAATAGATTCAGTGTGCAGATGATTCTAATACTGGAATGACCAACTCCAGTCAGAAGGTGTTGACAGGGTGAAAAGCACCTCATTTATTCTCCACACCTCCAAGAATAAAACTAGCTTGCTTCATTCAGTGCAAGAATGAAAGAATATAAACATGTTACCTGATCTGATTTAATCTACAACCAAATACAATGAATGAGTTTAGAGAGCAACAAAGAGTAACAGCACTCTCATGTTTTGTGATGATGCACAGTTAGACTTAAAGTTGGACTTTAAGTTGGAAGTTTTAACTGTAGCCTATCATGTAGCTGTATTCATACAATGCAGATATATGGTTTATCATCTCTATGGTCTTTAATCATGTAATGACAATGTCAGAAGGTCTAAGGCCCTACGTAATTTCTCATCTGCTTGACTGCTTGACTCTCTCTCTCTCTTTCTCTCTCTCTCTCTCACTCTGCCTTTCTGTTTGCTTTTAGACCAAGGCATATGAATGGTGATATTTCAGACAGAGAAAACGATGCATTACCAGAAATATTATTCACAGGAAAAAAAGGTTCAAAGCCAAAAATACTCTCCATAATGACAACATTAATCATCCGTTTCATAAGAAGAGGTAAATATGTAGATTCAATAACGACACAAACAAAAGCAAGACATGTGCCTGGCCAGCAGCTTACCCAGGCCTAGGCTCTCAGCATTACAAAGAAACCTGATCCCCAGGTCTCTTAGGTAAACCCAGGACCCTATCAATCATTATAAAGTTCATTATCAAGATGTTTTCCTTTGCTGTCATTAATCTTTGGTAATCTGTGGAGATGGATTTGTCCTCCGGCGGATGACACTGCCAGTTGATTCCTGTCATTAATCTAGATTTTTGGTTGTGCCATCCAGGTTCTTGCTCAGAATGTGCACACACACACACACACACACACACACACACCGCCACCTCGCGATGACAAATATAGCCCATAGTTTAGCCTTCAGACTCTCAGAGCAAGTATACCTACTTTGAAATCTGTGTGTGTGTGTGCGTGTGTGTGTATGAGCATGTGTGTGTGTTCTGTGTGTACTATATGTGTGTTTTTTTCAGACAAGCATGCAAATAAACTAATTGCAAGCTGTGATGGCAAGATTTTATTGTGCGGAGCGGAAGAGAGAAAAATGCAGATTAAATTAAGACAGAGCAATTATGCATCTGCATCATGTGAACATAGTGTTTTAACATACCGCGCTTAGGGAAAGGAAGTTGTGAAAGTGAAGCTTTTCAGTCCATATTTAATCCAAACAACCAAAAATAAGAGCAAGATATGGAAACCAAGAGAGAGATTTGTCTGCGTTTCTGCATATCGCTGGGGTGTGGTCTGTCAGTGTGGGAGGTTTGGCTGTTGATGAAGGCCCAACCATTGAAGTGCTAGGGGTGTTATATACCATTAAAGAAAAATGATCCTGATTTACATTGCAAATAAGAAAACAACTTTTTTCTTTAAATTGCAAGATTTGCATCCTTGAGAAATGAGCTTTCGTTCAGTCATATATCTTTGGGGTGGAGTGTTCATGCTGATTTTATTTGCAGCCCACACAAATGTTTTGGTAACGGTGACAGTCTGAGACTAATGAAATTCACCAGATGCCTGCCTTATGCGCCTTTAAGTGCGGAAATCACCTCCTCTGTGCAGTGATAAGTGGTTGCCTGAACTCATAGTCCGTCTTTATTCTTGCAGTCAAATCCTTGATATGTGCACATTCCACCACACAAGTAGATCCGTCAACAGTAATCTCTTTTTATGCAAAAAATTCAATTTCCTTGCACTCTTTGTTTCCTGTGGTGTCAATAAGCAAGAGTGTAATGTGAGCTATTGAGTATACAGTGGCGGAAGAAGAGCACCAATTTGCATGAAGACGTTCATCAAAGTCTGTGATCCAGGCTTTTAACTTTCTGTATGCAGGTAACCTAACAAGGAACAACTTTTGTCTTTATGTCACTGGTGTATTATTCATAATGAACAGGCTATACTTAACAGGCTTTACCCCATTTGTTTTTTTTTCTTAGACTGTTTGTCAGTACACATGGCGTCCCAGCACTTTAACACTTCCCTCCCAGCACATGACTGCAAAATGGAGCAACAGTATATTAAATGCAACCTCAGAAGGCGTGATGGTTTAGTGAGCAGGACATAACATCGTTCAGAAGCTCATTAGTATTGATCCTGGCACATGGAACTAATGTCCTGCTGAGAACTTTGTGTTTACCTGTGGATTGGGGGAGAAAATGAGACTGGCGAGGAGAAGGCCAAGCGCTGATTGGTTGTCTTTACCCCAGTCAATGCCCACTGCTGTTAACAACTCTAAAAACAGTTATCCCTAACAGTTATCCCTGGCAGGCTAATTTCCCAGACTGAACTGATTTACCTGAAGTAGATCTGATGATGCCACTGTATTACACATAGTCATTTCTGATGAGGTTTGCTATACTATATGAGAATATGCCACTCATGTAGATACATACCTCTGGGGACATAGCCAGCAGTACCTCTGCTTGATATTATATTTCACTACATCACTACATGAGGATACTCTCTTAAGGCTTTTCGTTTCCAAACTAGATACTAGCAACCAATTAGTGAACAGAAATTGAAGGTAGAACCAGTAGGTTTAACTTTCAAACAAAGTGCCCGTTCCCTGCAAAGCAAACTTATGCCTAGTGAGTCTGGTGCACCCGGCCTGGGGATGTGCATCAAATAGCCTAGACTAGTTTGCCAACAGTCAAATCATTTTATTCAGTGCTTTTTTCAAAATAAACTTTTTCCAAGGAAGCTAACACCAATCCATGGCTTTACATTGATTTACACTGATTGCTTTACATTGATGCTCTTGTGGGCTGCACTTCATAATCTTCACAAATTGTAATTAGTTTATGAAAAGAAACGTAACGTCGGTCAAACGTAATCTCTGATTGGATGGGCCAGCTGTCAATCTGGGTGGGTCTGGGCCCATCTAGGCCTACCCATGTATCCGTGCATGCTAGGCATTCTGGCATTGCCAGAAACTGAACTAAAAACAATGGTAAGGTACAGTAGAGATATTACAGCTATTAATCAAATGAGTTAGCATCATTAAGTATTCTATAACATTGCCACCTGACAGCTTAGTCCACGATTACTCATTACTCATGATCAAATGCTATGAACTTTAACATACAGATTTGTCTGGCTAGACTGCAAGTAGGCTACTTGCCTTAATGTCTGGTAGGAAGTGCAACTGCTTTTGCCATGGAGAGTCACACATGTACAAACATAAAAGGTGCATACAGCATGGTTAACAGTTAGGTGCCAACAAGTCAGAGTTATGCATTCATTGAGTGATAAAAACATTGTGTACATTCAGGGTCCAAAATTCAAATGGAGACGCATACAAATATGCGGACATGAAATGCAAATGATGAATTCCTGTTAAATCAAATCAGTGCTGCTTTAATCATATCTGAGACAAAATCCTGGTGAATTCATCACTTCATGACTTTCCCTCTATATACACTCACTGGTAATGGCACATACTATAAGGATTTCACCCCCTATATTTTGAACATTATTTGACATTAATTGTAATTGTATTGACGTCAATTTAATGTTCAAAGAGTTTTTTTATTTAAGAACTTCATTAAAAATGTACAGTTGTAACCAAAAGTATGATGACTAAGATCACTCACCCTGTTATTTTTAATTACTGGACTAAACTGGACAGAGTAACGTCACATCATGGTTGAAATTTCAGCAGTAACAAATAAGGGTGAAATGAGATGTTGATATGTTAGGCCATTCTCAAGGCCATCATTAATTTGATACTTACCACTATACACAATCTGCAGAGTTCAGCTCTGAATGTAATTGACACCTACATGCTGGCTTAATCAGCTAAATACCAGGTTTCCATCACTGATTCAACCTAAGTAGGCTTTAAATGGTAATATGACACTATGTAAGGAGTTCGCTACTGTTGGTTAGCCCTGACTGCAAGGTCTTGCAGAGGAGAAAACATTTAGCAGCATGGAACACATTAGAATGCAATAGCAATAGGGTAGATGAAAAACCTCTCATAAGAGATATTGTGTGCACTGTGGATAATGAGAACCTTTTACAAACTATAGGGTGGAAATATTGGTATTACAGATATTACAGCATCCTGTGGAGGTTGCCTGAAGTAAATGTCTCAATTGAGGGCATGAGAGCATGAGAATCAACAAAAATCTTACCTCATACCGGCAAAAGAACCACACAACTTTCAACTCCCTGGACTGTATCAAAGGATAATATACACCCTGGTGCAAATAGCATCTGCTATTTAAAATAATGATTACTTGGTAGATCTTTGAAACAAGTATAAACACATTATAAACAATTGTCAATTATTATCTAAGTCTTCATGAGTGTGCTTATAAGGCTCTCTGAATATTGGGCTTAGGGAAAGTGTTTCTTTCAGTGCTCTATGACCTGTATGTGGGTGTAGAATCTAGCTTGTTAAAAAACGTATCTGAAACGCTTTTAGAGGCACACAAGACGAAGGTCATTTAAATACACAACAGTCTGCACACAAAGAAAAAAAAGGGTTGTCCAAGGACACAGGACTTTCAGAAATTTCAGAAAAGCATAGCCATACACTCTACAGAGCAGAACTGTTTTGCCCAACAACAAAACGTGTTGAATTAGACTTAGCAATAGACCTCTGCAGTGATGTCGGCAAAATGTAATTGTAAGCCCGCCCCTGGTTCCATTTTGAAAAGGTCTATGGAATTTAACATGTTTTTTTTTTTTCTATTAATGGTTTTGTAATCCTCGTTGCCTGCTAAGGGGTGAAGGTGAGAGACTGTGATGAACAAAACTGTCCCGAAGGTTAATGTCCTGCATTAGCTCATGGTTAGCAAAAATCAAAGATCATCCCTTAGCAGGTGACGAAGATCACAGATGGCAAGCGGAAAAGATGGCAAAAAAGGCAATAATGTCTGCATCTCGGACTTCTCCATCATCTACAGAGTTTAAAGGCAACGATTTTTGAAAACAAAACATATTAACTTCCAAAGACTTTCAGCATGGAACCAGGGGCAGGGTTTCTATTATGTTTTGATGATGTCACTGCAGAGGTCTATATTGATAGATAGATAGATTGATAGATAGATAGATAGATGGATGGATGGTAGGATAAATAAATAAATAAATAAATAAACATACTACCTGTGAGGAATATGTAGAAATGACTTACAGCACAGTGTCTACTGTGTCGGTCTAACTCCTTGTTGTCTTGGTAACAGAGGAGGGATCAATTCCCCTCTGCTGTCAAAAGAGTTGACAGTAATCTTTGTTGGGTCATGGGGAGTGAGAGGTGTGGATTGATATGCCGGAGACTAGACACATATTTACACAAGGATAAAGAGGTGAGGGAGCAGTTCTCCTCAGCTTCCCCAGTGCACACCAGCGCTGAATGTTCAGTGCTCTTCTACATTTCAATAAGCAGGAACGGGCTCTGGATTTGTCTTTCAGATACCGGAGGACTACTAGTCCTTTTCTTCATGACAGAATACATGGAAAGCTCCATAAGGATTGCATACCGGTGGTGTTCTGTGTGTATTCGTGTGTGTGTGTGTGTTTGTGTAGGGCGTTCTTTGTTTAAGGGTGAACAGTCAGACGATGATCCCTTTTGTGAGTCGCATTAGAGGCGCTGTGTGGCTGAAATGTGTTCATCAAAATGGATTCCACAGGAGATGGGATGTGTCAGGGCTCAGTTTCGGATGAGTGACCACAACCTCTCTCTTGCCAAAAAAACCCTGTCTCATGTGAGGGTTAGGAGCCAAAAGAAAGCCATGAATTATTTAAATCAGCATACTGACATATGAATCAATCATTTAAAATGCTATTTTATTTATAGTGTGGCCCCAGTCTCACACTACTTGCAATTAGTGCAGTCAAATGTGGATTTAATTTTTTTTATAATCAAACTGGGGGGCGGGGTGTCACTAACATGTTTGGACATTACTTTAATTAGATAACCGGATTTGTACATAAATTGACAAAAATAAATATTGACTTCATTATTTAACCTGCAGTGGTTACAGATGTATCCCTTCTGTGACACTCTCTTTCTATGAGAGCTGTTTGAATTGAATCTCTTACAAGAATCATTTCTCTACCCTGTCAAGGGCATCGATAATACCTTACATGTAGGCTAAAGGTCATATGCTTAAAAAATTTAGCCTCAGCCTCATCATGCTTCAGTTCTGCAGGGAGAGAGAGCCAACCAGACTGTCTCCTCTTTTCTCTCTCCCGTGGACGTGTTGATTGCTTTTCGTAATTTTACACTCCATAAGCTGTGGGAGCCTTGTGAGGTGACACAGTGATTTGGGGAAGACAGCACAATTTGCCCAATACCACTTGCATGTCTATGGCAGAGTATGGGGAGAGAGGGAGAGAGAGAGAGAGAGAGAGAGAGAGAGAGAACGAAAGAAACAGGCTTGGCTGCAGGGCACCAGGAGGCAAAGAGAAGCCTTTCATCTCACACAAATTGCATTCGAAGGAACTTCTGGCCTATGAAGGCAAGAGGCACATCTGTAATTTGGTCTGTGATTTCAGCTGGGGGACAGACACACTCACACACACACACACACACACACACACACACACACACACACAGGTACACACAAGAGATATACCATTGCTGAAGGCAGTACTTGGGGGTTCCCCTTTCTCCAATTTCACATGAGACGAAATAAGATATGGAAACAAACATGTTGGTATGATGACACATTTACATGACAAATATGGCAATATTGTGATTAGCCTGCCTTTAAATAAAACACTTTGGTGTGCTCTTTGGTGGGAATATCAGTGTAAGGATAACAGTCCATAGACCTCTATGATTTGACTTTTGAGTTTAAATGTTTATTTTGTTTATTTTTTAAAACTTATGGAAATGTTATATATATATATATATATATAATTATAAATATAAATCTTACAAGTTCACTGTGTACATATAAATGTCTACATACACATCAATTTGTATATCCCATCAATTACTTGTATATTTCTGGGGTTGCTATGGTAGAAACAACTAGAACTAGAACAAGATACTACTGTTGGAAAAACAGGCGTGATTGTCATTTAGTGATTGTCATTTAACATCATTAGGATCTGTGGTCATGGTGGATGAATCGTGATGAATCGTAAGCACTAAAGGTCAACTGCAGCTATCCCATTAATGGCTCTAACTTTGAGGGAATGAGCCGTGTTGCATGCATGCACACGCACACACACACACACACACATACACACACGACTGGTTGCCTCTCCAGCTCACAAGACCTGGACCCATACTAACCCTTAGAGCAAAGAAATGAAGACGTGGAAAAAACTGTGAAAAAACATAGTTTGAAGTTGAGTTTTAGAGAAGTGTTGAGAACTCTCAAGATGGCACTGAGGCACACTGCTGACATTTCATCAATGTTTTCATGCTGATCAGAAACAACAGGAGAGAGAGAGGAAGATGAAGAAGGCGTGTGAAAAAGTGAGGGAGCGTGAGCAACAGAGAGAGAGAGAGAGGGAGGAGAGAGAAGGAAAGAGTGGGAAACATTCAGCCCAGGCTAGCCCCAGATATTTGTGCATCCATTAAGCACCATTAGCCACCCACACAGTGCAGCACTTGCTAATGACATTTGTGATTTCCCGAAAGCCGGGTCTCTAGCTGAGCGCCGCGGTGCCCCTGCAGCGCCCCTTGGCCAACCTATCCACCGATGTGATGACTTATGGCCCCCACCACTGAGACGCACAACAATAGACTATTATCATTTGCAAGCTTCTCTGCTTGGAGAGATGGTGGAAGAAGTGTCTGTATAAATGAGACATCTCGAGATGTCGAGATCTCGAGACGCCGCAACAGGGGAACCCAGTAGTATGGGATGGTATAATGTGGTGAACACAAGCGATATCACAGACGTGCATCACTGTCATCCTTCGCACAGACAAAAAAAATATGGTGACACATCCTGCTGTCACCTGCCCGGAGAGGCGATCATTGCACGGTTCAGAGACTCAAGCCCTGCAGTTGGTTAACATTCAGGCAAAATCATGGGGCTTTCTGGATCAGGAGACAAGGCGAAGACGAAAGTCTTACTCTCTGCACTCGCTGCCGTGGGGAGATAAGGTGATGGGAGGTGGGTGGCAACAACGGTACCTGTGGCGGAGAAGCTCTCTCGCCTCTCACTCCTCCATCAACCCCCATCATGCTCCCTGTCTTCGCTGCAATTCAGAGGGTGTTGTGTTCGGTGGCCTCGACATGACCACCGCCGGTGTGTTAAAGTGCCCCCGTCGAGAGGGGCGCGTGCTCAACTCTATGAGACACTTTTTTTCGCTGGGTGGGAAGTAGGGTGGGGTGATGTGTGTGTGTGCTGGTGTGGGGGTGGTGCGGCACTCTGTTTGTGATGCAGCTTCTCTGGTCACAGTAGCTGGCCTTGACTGTCTGAGTTACAGGCACATCAATGTCCAGTTTCTTGCTTCTTTTCAATCTTCTTTTTCATCTGTACTGTGTTTTGTTTTGTTTTGTTTTGTTTTTTTTGTTGTGTGTGTGTGTGTGTGTGTATGTGTTATTCTGTGTTCTTTTATGGTGTGGTGCAGTCTGGACTCATAGCGGTCCAATACAAATATTACATTTGCAACTCCACTGCTGCAGACACAATAGTGATTTCTCTCTCTCTGAGACACATGTTTACTGCATACATACACACACAGACACACATACACAGATGAACACACATACACACTCTCTCACACACACACACACACACACACACACACACACACACACACACACACACACACACACACTCAGGAAGAAACAGAATAGGATATGCCTCACTGGGCTTTAATCAGTGAACTGCAATGCTATACTGTCTAATGGGAGGATAGCAAGTGGTAATCATCATCTGGGCTGTGTGTGTGTGTGTGAGTGTGTGTGTGTGTGAGAGAGAGAGAGAGAGAGAGAGAGAGAGAGAGAATGTGTGTGGTAGTGCTGCAATGTCCTCATCTCTCACTCCCCCATAAAACACAGACAACCTCTTTACCTGCGGTCACCAAAAACAGCAGGCAGTCCACTGGATGCTGTCTCACCGGGCTTGTGAAGATTTATGCTTGCTAAATGCTCAGCAATTCACCCCCCTCCCACCGCCATTCCAACCCACCCCACACACTCCTCTCCACCCCCACCCCACCCCCAAGAGTGCCAGCATCCTCCATTTCCAGCCTCTGGCCTCCCAGCTCTCTTACCTGTTTACTGACAGGGGGGGAGAGGGAGGAGCGATTATTGGTGTAGCTGATGCCGCTCACCGGAGAAGCGAGGCTGACAGTGATGGATGGAGGCTCGCCGCCTATCCTCTCTCTCAGTTGCTGACTGGGCCCCATGCCTTATTCATGAGACTTGGGGCAGGAAAGAGATGCCAAAAGGTTTAAGAATATATTAAGGAACTCTTTGAGATGTCAACCCAGTTGTCAGGTGGTGTTAAGCAAAGAGGCTGAGGCACTACATCCAAGGCCTTTGTCAGAGAAACGAGGGACTCTGGGTCCCCCCCATTTTTTTTTCAGTTTCTCCTGCTTCCCTTCGTTCTCAGGAACTGTTTGGGACAAGACAAAAAACAGGCCTACATTCTACGGTTGATTTCCTATTCTGCCCCCTTCTATTTCTTGCTTGTGATGGAATGGAGAGTCGGGGGACCCCTGTATTCAATTACTTTCAATCTAACCAAGGGCCCTTGCAGGCCAGAGGACACATTCACAACAGGAAACCAGCAATATCCTCTGAATAAAGAGGATTCAATTTCTCAATGAACCAGGAGATGTGCAAAGTAGTATTTATTTGCACCTAACACTTTGTTGTCGTTTACTTTAGGCCAAGGATAAATACCTTAATGTGATTTTTGGGGAAAGTGATTATGGGCAGACATTCCAGTTAAACGAGTTGAACAGTTAAGAACTCCATTTTCATATCAGTTTTATTTAATCTCGCCTGTGCCATCTGTTTGGTTTATAGGGAGATTTAACAATACCCATAAGCATTACATTTGGACCGTTCATTGGTATTAGTCAGATGGAGCACTGAAATAAATAAACCCTCCTCTCAAAAGAGCTGTGATCTCTTTGTGTGCAGGTTGCTATACCGTTTCATTTTCTGCGTTCATTTTTGTTAACCGCAAAGCCTGTTATATGGCATCATGGTTCCAGGAAAAAAAAGTCTAGTCTACAACAAGCTTAAAGCCATGCATCATTTTGAAAGAAACAGACAAGAGTTTGTGGGCGCCTGCAGGTAAAAAAAAAAAAAAAAAAAAAAAACCCCACACACACACACACACACTGCACTGCCGCAGTCCTCGCACTCTCCTGAGTCGTTTCCACTCAGCCAAGTCGCGCTTTAACCGTCTCTTCCTCGGCATCTTTGTCTGCTTGAATAGTATTTCCCCCCTTCTAACAGCTTACCAAATAATCACTCCAAACAACAGAGAGAGGAAAAGCGAGGAAGCCTCAGTGTGTAATGGGATATACAACATGTCAGGCAAATGTGAAGGAGGAATAAAAGATGCAGGAGAAAAAGGGAGGAAGAAGAGGTAGAAGAAAAACACAAGGATGAAAAGTAGCTTTTACACATCGCTCTAGGCAGCGTTTTACCGTGCCTTTGCATTGCTGTTGTGTTGACATGCTTGTGTGCTTGGATCTGTGAGAAACGGTTTTTGAGCTTCAGCTCGGGAAGATGCTCGGAGACAAACAGCTCGTGCACACAAACACAAACATAGGTGCAAAAACACAGGTTTGGATCTGGCAAGCAGAGTAAACATGCTGGCTGACAGGCTGGCGCAACGCAGAAACGGAGACGTGCCGCCATATAGCTTGGGCCTCCTCCCTCTTCCACTCCAGTGCGCATAAAGAGCCAGGTGGCTGTCAGTCTGTGACAGTGGATAGATCAGTGCCTAGTAAACGTGAGGCGCCAGTATTGAGACATTGTGATTCAGGTGGGGTATTTGAATAGGCAGCTGCAGTGTGGGTAGCTTCATAAAAATGACATTTAACATGACTGTAAACTTGGCTTCTTCTGAAATGGACCTGGCAGAGACTCCTCTGATGATAAAACACAGCTCTTCAGTCAAAATATAGATGTCTATAGATATATAGATATAGTGTCTCTGTTATATATATCAACACCCAGTAATGTTTTTTATAAAAAACACTTGAGGACATGTCTTGAATATTCAGATGTTAACCACAGAAAATGGTAGACAGAACCATTTCCACACATTCTGAAATAAGCACTGGCCACACAGTAGCTCTGCTTTTTATGTTAATAGGGCCTAACATGCCATTGCATTACACTTACAAAGACCACGCTCCCCAAGCGCAGAACATTCTGACAGACACAGATACACGCACACTCACACACATACACTCACACACATACACTCACACACATACTCATACACACTCATACACACATACATGCGCACACACAATACAGAGTACAGAGCACAGCTCCAGGCAGAATTAGACACCTGCCTCCTGGACTGGAGCCTGGCAGTGATAGATCACCGGCGGCGCTGAGACCCAATATCCCGGCCGCGCTCCAGACGCTCTTAGCCAACGGTGGCCTGTGAGGACTTTAAGAGGAGCATGATTACACTGCTCGTGTGTGTGTGTGTGTGTGTGCGTGTGTGTGTATGTGTGTGCATGTGTGTATAACTTTGCTCCTGGGTGGGAGTCTCAGCTGTGGCCTTTTTCCCCCCACACACTGATGCTGCATCGCTGGCTCACCATTAATTGAATGCCTAATAACAAGATAAAACAGACTCCATTAGTGCAAAGCGCTGCACATGTTGTCTCTAATTACCATGTTAATAACATTCTCCAAATGACAGTGAGGTGGCTGAATTTCCTCCGATGATGAATGAATTACATTACATATCTAACCCTCTGGCTTTCTCGTGCACATACTGTCTGTTTGTCTGTCTGCCTCTATATCCAATCCACCCACCAATGTATACCCACCCAGCTAGGCACCCTCCCTACCCAAAAACCTCGGGCTTTGCAGCAAGGGAGTCCGAGTGCTTTCTTCCCTGGCATGATCCCCTGTTTTGGAAAGCATGGAGAGAACAACTTTTAGACATGTAATAGTGATCAATGTCTCTTGCTTCAGGTGAACATAAAAAGAGGGAGGGAGAGCAAGAAAGAGAGAGAGAAAGACAGAGAGAGAGAGAGAGAGAGAGATGGCAGATGTGGCTGGTTAACTGGCAGAGATGTTGGATTGAAGTTAAAAAAAGAAAGACAAAAGTGAGCATGTGTGTGTGTGTTTGTGTGTGTGTGTGTGTGTGTGAGTGTGTGAGAGAGAAAGACACAAAAAAAACATGAAAAATGAAGTGAAGTGCAGCAAACTCCTCTGGCAGGAGGAACACAGTGGAAGCATGGCATGTTGGCAATTCATCTGGGGGGCAGCGCGCGGCGTAACAGCGTTAAGATGCAGCGAGCGAGCAGGCGAGTGAGTGCCTGGAAGCGTGTGTGTGCTCACGGCTCCTCCATCCTCTTTATGATTTCACAAGCATGTAACTCATTACACATCCTTTACGGGGTTTGATCTGCACTGTTTCCCCAAACTCACCCGGATCCCCCAGAAGAAGGCAATTTGGTTTCTTCACGGGGATGGGAGTCTTTCACATCCACCCACTGATGTGTGTGTGACTGTGTGTTTCTGTGTGTGCACGTGTGTGTGTACAGATTTACAGAGCTAACATTTTACTTGAATAAATAAATGAAATCTAAGCTGTCTTTAACTCCTTTGCATCCACTCTGTTTTGAAGTGGATCCATTCCCTTTTTCTGTTCCTTCCTTCCTGCCTTTGTGTATATAATACTTCTCCCTGTCTACGGCCCTTGCAAAGACTCAGTTCCATTCTATTGTATAAGCTGGTAGTCAACAAACACCATCTTCAACAGCCATCCAACAGATGAGCACAACTACTCCCTGTATTCAAAGACATTATACCTTTCACCCCAGCAGTGGGACGCGTTGCCGGCACTTTTCATTTCATCCCCTGTGGTTGATGTAGAGCAGCTGGCCTGTTGACCTGTCATCCACTGAGGCCTGTGCTTGTGTCCCTGTCCTACTGTTATTCATTACCAAGTTCAAGATGTCGGGAGGCTAAGCGGCCCACATGGCGACATGGTGCAAGTAAACATTCATTTAATACAGCCGTCCACTATGAAGTTACACAACTACAGGTCATAAGGACTGTGTTTGGGAGTGTGCATGTGTGTTGAAAAGGATGCTATTGTACCAGTGAACAGGAAGAAATAAGCTAGGGAGATCTAGCCTTGTGAACCAGACTTTTCACTTTGTGCAAAGAGTCTGGAACCTCTCAGCAGGCATACGTTAGCTTCCTGGTAGGTAGATACTTTACAACCGTTTGGTTGTGACATCACTTTCAGCCCTCCCACCCATAGACTGTATATAAAACGTTCCCATCTAGGACATAGCCCTCTTAGGAAACCTAACCCTTTGGATAGGTATCTGACAATGTACTGTAGTGAAATATGAGATTGAACGGAAGCACTAGGCGGTGCTAGCCTGGCCAATGGAGATACAGTACATCTTCATAGAAAAAGAGCAGAGGCTTTAAATCACCTTAAAGGAAACAATACAGGAAGCTTCCTCACACCAGTTCATAAAATCCATTCCTTCAAAAATCTAAGATTGACTGTAGGCTATTAGACCAAAATAGTATGCCACTGTTAGCACAGCACTGCAACCACTGGTAGATGTTCATGATTAATTTCATTTGAACAGCATGGTCTTTTCTTAAGCTCCACCAGTAGATGGAGCAAATAAGTTGCTCTGGAATGTAATTAACAGCAGCCTGTGTAATTTTTCAGACTCTGATGCTTGGCAGGAGCTGCACTGGGAGCAGACAGTTTGGCCAGATTCTTTGTCATTTTGTCCACTCTGCATTGTTCCCCTGTCTTTTCTGCCCACTGGCATCTTCTCCCTCCCCTGATCTGTAATGAAGGCACACACACACAGACACACACACACGCTTCCTCTCTTTCTCTCTCTCTCTCTCCCTCTTCTAAAACCTGTAACAAACAACAATGACTGCAGGCATCAGCACAATGCACAATGTTGTTCTGAGCATGCTTTAAAAACACTAATGCCATCTAGTCTTCCAGACAAGACACGGTGCTGGCCAAATGAAGACAATCAAACCCATATTCCCATATTTCTTTGTCCAAACACAGTCATTCTAATTCTGAATAAGGACAGTTTTTGTCTGCAGATAACAGACAAAGGGAACTAGAATATTCTCAGCAAATGGCCACTATATTTGGCTTGTAGATCAAAACATGCCACCATGCCTAATTAAAATGTAAAGCTAGTCTAGACATAACATTAATGTTGTTACTCCTGTAAGTGAGTTGATTTGCATGCAATTTTAAATATTATGGTTAAAAATAACTACTCTTCTATTCATCTTACCCTCTCACCTTGTCATCAGTGCACAACCAAAGAAATACACATTCTATACATGCATTTTGACAGGACAAAGACACTATATGAGTTGGTGCATCTCAGCAGTAATTGGTATGTTCCAATTAAATGCCACACCTGTGCACTGTTTTTAAGATATATGCGAAAAATACAGAAATCACATTCAGAAGAGAACATATAAGTGGAACATGCACATGAACATTCAACACTGATTTACTGATACACACCGAGCAGTGGCCATCACCCTAACCCAGTGTATAAATGTTAACCACACAACATCTGTAGTGTATTACAAAATTCACAGACTCTACACTACCCAAGTAATTATGAAAGTAGCAGGTTAGCTAATTGGCGGTGACATCATTCATTTGCTGTGTGTGTTCTGTTCTCAAGCGTGCTTTGAATGATCACAACCGAAAAGAAATATGTGCTTTGCTGTGAACCGTGATATCTACCAGACTGCTGCAGCACAAGACCTCACACAGTAAACATGGGCATAAAACTCTCACAAACCAAACTAGAGCACCCCTAGGCTTGGCTACAAGCGTAGGGTGCAGTAACATCACTCCATGAAGAGAGAGTAGTGAGAAAAAACTGTGTGGTAAGACACCTGTAAATGGGGCCAAATGTCCTCCTCTTCTTTTTTGTTCTTTCTTTCTAATACTTTTTATCTCCTATATGTGTTCTATGCACAGTAGCTTCTTATCTCTGATTTTCTTATTAAAGCAGTTTGTAAAACAGTGGCACATAAAGCACTTTCAATTACGACTGTGTATGAACTGTGTCAGAAATAAACTTGCCTTAAATTGCCTTGAGACAAAGATATAAATAAGTCTGGAGATACAAAATGAATACAAATATGAGAGAGAGGAGAATGTGACACAGGCATTTAAAGCTTCAAGTCTTGGCAGATGCAGAGATATTACTATTCTGTTCAATATGTTAAGTATTTTTTGGGACACTTCCCTTTAGCATACGTGCTGAGTTGTGGGATTGGGCACTGCTTTCAGCACAGAGCATGACAGTCACTGGCCTCAACCACCATTCCAGCCATGGACCATATTTTCTGCTCGGTCTGAGGAAGTGCTGTCTCGCAGGTAACACAGCCTGGCTCATACATGTGTTTGCTGTGTGTGGGAGAGCAGGCCACAGATGGCTGCCCTGGCGACCTGAGGGGCTGCTGAGATTTAGGCCCTCATTATGGTGTGCTCTGCTGCTGTGCAAATCCAGAATAACCTTGAAAGTTAGAGGTAAAAATACAACTCCCTCTCTCTCTCAAACACACACACACACACACACACACACACACACACACACACACACACACACACACACACTGTTCTGCTGTAGAAAAACATCTGGTTATCATGGATGTTGCTAACAATGGTATCCAGTTCACACATATTTACAGCCTCTCACATAGCAATATAACTCTTCTATCAAACACCATAGCAATGACCAGAGGTGTCCAGTGGTGCTCAGAGCCCTCTAATGCAACACATTTCATTTCATTGGGCTGTACTGTGCTGAGCCACTGGGCTGCTGCTGAGATAGATGCCATATCAATACTTCATAGCACTGCAGGCAGTGAGAAAGGGCACAGTGCCATTTCTCAGCCAGCAATTTTCTCCCATTCAATCAAACCCCCAGTCATTTTCTGAATTATAATTATAAAGCCATTTGTGTTGTGATGTACATGACATTTTACACAGTCAAACATTTCAACATGTGGTTTCTGCGCTGGTTCTAAAGACACTTCAGAAAAAGACATTGGGTAGACTGCTAAAAGGCCAAAGACATCATTAGCTACGGTTAATCTGCTAATTTAAATGTGCTCTCATTATAAGTGGCCTTAACTTCAGTTGCGAGCATTTTCAGAATTGAAAAGGTACACATCAAAACACCACCCCAGCATTTCGCCACCAACACAATAATGCTGAGCAGCCATAGTCTCACGTACAAGGGAATCTCTCAGATGCAATTTTGATGTGCAGTGACTAAGAATCACCTTTAAAGAAGGCACTGTATATATTCAAGTCAGAGACGTTACCTGCGTCTGCTTTCGCAGCTAGCTGTCCTTTCCATCATCACCTCCCCATCACACGGCCGTCCTCTATGCACTTTTTAAATTTAACATTGAAATGACTGAATACGACTCAGGGAATGCCCAGCGGGAGCTGGCAGCAATACTAACACCATTACCGACGTTAGCAGGATGTTACGAGGCCTCTAAAAAGGCTCTGAAAGGCCTGGAAACACAATTTAAAGTTGCCCAATGGGAGTTTTTTTCAGTTCCTTGAAGAGTGTCACCACTGAGACTTCTGGCGCAAGAGGAGGGGGGGGTTCTCAATATGCCTTGACTCGAAACCATGCAAGGAGAAGGGAAGGACAGAGACACTATCTCATTGTTTCTGCTCATATCTGCCCATAAAATCATAAAATCAGCATCCACCAAGTTAAAGCACTGTTGAGGCACAGGTGATTTTACAGTGACTGACAATAGAATGCTGATTAAAACCATATTGTCAGCAGCAGTCTTATTTATATGTTCTTCAGTGTTCCAGTGCTGCTTTGAGATGTTAAATGCACTTTGCACTGCCAGTCATAGTCCTAGTTTGAGGCATATACTGTACTTAACTATATAGACGGTTTTATGGAATGTCCGTGTAACAAAGGTCATCTTGCGCTAGTCCAGCCTGGGGCACAAACCTGCAATCTCAGAAAAACACAGCTATTTTGGATTGAGAGGCAAACATCCTAGGGAGTTGAAGGGTACTTTTTTGTGTTATTGCAACACTCAACTATGTTAAAATACTAAAAACTATTGACTATTACAAAGCAAAATTCACTGGGTAACCTACAACACTGCACGTCCATTAGAAACACCCCCATCAAAATAACAACAAAGGTTCCTATTTAATCAGCAGCCTGCAGACAAAAAAACATAATTATCAGAGGTTGTCAATGATGAATTAAATATTTAAATTATAAGTAATTACTTGCAGATTCCTTTATAGATCCAGATAATTCATCAGATTATTATTTTTGTTATTCTTGTGAATGTGCATCTGGGAAAACTCCATTTAGGTCAGCTGAGGCATCTAATCACTGAAAACTTTAAGGTACACACATAAATCAAACAAACTTGAGAAAGATCCCTATTTAGATTATTATCTTTACACTTAATGGGATAGTCTTCTTACAGGCAATTAATTAAAAATCTTATTGCAAAATACAGATATGCAGATGTAACAAGTAGGTTAAAGTTTTTCATGCTGTTATGTTTAACAGCATATCTAATGTGTGCATTCTACTTCAACACATCAGCCATATCTAGTAATAGGCCAACTGCCTGCTGTTCTTTAATTTATAATGTGTTTTTTTTTTTTTTTGAACCACAGCAACAATTGAACAACAACAATTAGTTGTTGATCATGCAGTGCCAGGATGCCAGAGCAAAACCTAGAGTTACTAGAAGCTTCCACAATCACAAACACACAGCCCATCTATTTCTTATTTGGTTGTTTTATTTGATTTGGTAGCACAACTTTAATGTCATTGCCCTGTGATCCCTGTGGTGAACTTGCGCCAAGTTGCCTCTGAATGGCGTTCCAGCTCATGTGTCTCGTGACAGCTTTTGGTCCTCTGCTGTGTCTGAATCAAATTAAAGGAGAAGCAGCAAGCATGGCTTTGCCTATGACCCATGGTTTAATTATTTCTCTGGCATGCAAGAAAGTCCAACTTTAGTGTGGCGTAAACAACACACTGTCACAACACTGAGAGATGTCTCTTTCACCCAAATTGTAGTCTTGCTTTTGCTTTCACCACTCACCAATATCCGTGATGAACGCCTTGGCTAAAGCAATTTAGAGCCACAATAGCTTGGGCAGTGGGAACACTTTCATTTGCTATTTTTCCCATAAGATAATTGACCTGCTGTACGATGTAAAGGTCAAACTGAATCAATGCATGTATAAAATATTAATTGTAGTCTTCAATTCATTTAAAAAGGATCAGGTGACCTTTATGCAACATCAAATTGATCATCACAGCCTGTGCCACAGCAGAAAAAAAATTGTACAGTGTACAGCAGAGGCCCAGAAATCTGTGGTCCTATTTTTTTTTAATGAAATTCCATACCTAAAAATGTAATATGTAATATTTTAGCATATACCACAATTTAAATCACTGAAACGGCACATGAAAACGGGTATGAAAAAGGACTGTGTGTTCATTTAGTGCTTTACCTTGCTCCTTCTGGTTTCTGCAATCTTGAGTGGAGAAATCCCACACAAGTCATCAAATATCAGCAGCAAAAGCTACTGTCAATGGGAGTTCACCAGTTGACCTGCACTTTTACCTATAATCTCATTTTGTATTTCCATTTATGCATCTAGCAGAAGCTTTTATCCAAAGCGACTTACATTTGTCAACTATCAATTACATCATGGCCAGTCTCCCCTTGGGCAACATAGGGTTGAGTGCCTTGCTCAAGGGCACAACAGTGGCAGGCAGGATTCGAACCTACAATTTCCAGGCTACTAGCACGCTAGCCAGGTTCCAGGTCTGCATTCGTGTAGCACACTTCACCAAATTGCTTTGAGTGGAGTTGAATTCCTTTGTCATGCTTTAATTTTTTTGTTAACAGTACTGTTAAAAGAGACACTCCATATTTCAGCAACCTTGTTGTTGTTACAAAAGATATATCAGAACTATCTACAAGGTTTCTGGCCAGTCAGTTTATGTTCTGTTAACAAGGAAACTTCTCATGACAAAGTACAGTCTGTTGATGAAACTCTGACTTGAAAGATATGACATTATTGAAAGATAGGCACATTACAATCAGGAAGTCTTGCCACCGTATTCAAAACGATGTCTTAAATTATTCACAAAGTCTATACAGTGGACTAGAACGTTGCTAAACGTACCTACAGTAGACTACTGAAATACCGACAAACAAAACAAACCGAGTGGACAAACTCGAAAAAAGTGTGTTAAAAAACAACTTGTTAAAATTTTTACACTATTCACATGCGTTAAGGCGTTAACACTGACAGCACTATTATATTGACATTACAAAGTTGTCCTCAAAGGATATTCTCTGAATATTTAGCTGTAAATATAGAAGAAGAAGAAGAAGAAGTCTGGTGCATAAGAGTATAAGTAGGAAAACACTGGACACATTTGTTTTGTTTTTACAGAACAGGCTGGCCATGGTTTAGTAAATGCTTGAAAATCCCCCTCCCTTTCTCCATTTCCCAACAAATCAGAACAGGAGAACAAATGGAGAAGAAAGCAAGATAATGTGATGCATGGTGATGTCTCTGGTGTCCACAGGAAATAGCTCTGAATCCCTGAAACAATCTTACAATCCACCCCAAGTCTGTACACCGCCAAAACCAGGCAAAGAGACAGTGCCTGTTATACCAGCCTGCTTTCTATCTGAATGAAAATCAACTCATTCCTTTTATTGCACAAAAGGCCTTTGGGGAAATGTGGACGTTAGCATTTTCATTTTGGCCATTTCCCTCCATAGTCTTTTTTTACCCCTCTCTGGGTGTCTCTCAGAAACAATTATCATGCTTGCCTAACTGCCGTATAACACATGGCAAAATGAATACAATAAGTAAAATTGCTTTTGTGGGTTGTATTAATCAGCTGTGTGATATGTGCCCTGTGGCAAGGTAATTACAGACGTTTTTGTCTTTTGAAGATGTTCCCTCCTCAAGGTTACGGAGGGTTATTTTAAGGTTGGAACAAATGAGACAAGAACGAATGTCTGGGCCTTTTGTGCCAAAGGAACCGAGAGAGGGAATGGGAGGATTTTACTGAGCTCCTACATTTGAAAAGTATTTGTTCTGACCTTTTTTTCCCATAAAATCTGCCATCAAATCATATCTCTGGTCAATGGGTCAGTAGACAAAGATGATCGTTACTATTTCTGCGATCATACAAAGTAAATCTGCTTGTCCTTGGTCTATTCCTGTTACCCTAAATATATGTTGTTGCTGCTGCTGGAGAAAGCACAAATCCATTTAAGGAGTCAGGAAAATGACTAGTAATCTGTACCAAAGCCTGAGTGGTTTTACGAAGGCTCTAAAAAGCTCTTTGTAAAGCAACATAAACTATTAGCTAACTTTTGAATCTGCATTTGACTAATCTTCATAGTTCAGCAAGGCTTTTCATAACATGCCATAAAAGTAGACTTACTTTCATGTATTCATTGGTTTCTGATACTGTATAAACAATAAGAGTACCTTGGTTGTGGTGAGGAGGAAGGCTTACTGGAAATTCATCTCTGGCTGATCAAAAATGATACTGTACTCATCTTTGTTCTCCACAGGGACTGATTAGGAGCTAAGATTAAAGTACTGTGGTGGAATTGCTACTTATTCTTCCTGTTAAAAATGCAACAGGGATTAATTTACCTTTTATCTCCTTCGAGCATAGGGCCTATTTGTAAAAAAGCTGAATTATTACACTGCTGTTTTCGGCATTGTGCCCCGTATTTGTTTGTGTGTCTGCACTAAGTGGAGATACCATCGAAATTAGCTGATCTATCTTTATCAACTAAGACAATCATAACTAACATGGCAAAGTTCATCAAAAAGGCCAGGAGGTATTTTCTCTCTGTGGACAGTTCAGGTTATAAGTGAAATCTGGTGGATAAAGCCAGACTGTGTCCACAGGAGAGGTACAAATACTGACACAAACAAGCAACCAGTGGTTACATTACCCAGCAAACTCTTGAAATTCAACCTAGGTAAAATAAATGACTTCTCCTGAATATTTCCAGAGACGGAAGGTTTCCAGCAGCCATTAGTTTACCTTTGCCACATTTCCATGGAAACTAAACAGAAATGAACAGTTGTTGTCAAAGTCACCTTAGTCAACTTTCTGGGTTTCACTCATGACACATCTAAGACAAAATGCCTTTGAGTACTGTCAAAAACAGTCTTTTGAAATAAGAAAAGGTGCTTTGGTCATAAATGTCATCAACATTCCACGAACAACCTCATACTGTATTTTGCACTGTTGATCACTTAATTTTGCTGTGAAATACACATCAGATTTTAAAAAAGAGTAAAATTTTTCTTTAAGAAAAACAGCTTGCTTGACATTCTTGTAAAGATTGCTATAACTTTGAAAATGGTTTGAGCTTGGCGCCTGGCCGCACGCTGACAGAGGTGGAGTGATGAAGAATGTGAGCGAAGATCCACACGGTCAGAGTTCACTGGACCAGGAGGGAAGGTCGGCCCCTGGCTGACACGCCTGCTCCATTCCTATTTATGGAAAATAAACGAGTTGACCGGCCCCCAGTACAACCTCTCCACAAGCCAAATCATAAGTTCTTTCTGCCGCCCTGTTCGGGAGACACGGCGGGCCATGTGGAACAAACTAGAAATATGCAGCCATCTGTACCAAATCCAAGGCAGCAAGGCACTGAGGTGATAAATGACCCAGAGGTATAACTTGGGTCCAAATCACATTCGTTTTTTTTTTTTCCTTCCCTGGCTCAGCTACATACACAAAAATTACCTCTCTGTCAGTACACACACACACACACACTCAGAGGAAGTCCCTAGGTAAATCAATGATAATGATATTTTTTTTCTGTAAGCATATTCTTTCCTCTCTCCCTCTAGTGGCATGTGTTGTGCGTTTCTGGCCCCAGAGGTGAGCTCTCCGACAAACATCACACGCACAAGACCTCCTGATGCAACCGCTCGGCACACCGTACAGTGGGGAGGACTGAGCAAAATTACAAAAGGCTACCGACAGCGGCTGCAACCGACCCGAGGAATCAATCTTTGGAGAGCAGCATCCACCAGGAGTTAGGGCGCCGTGCAGCTTCAGTCAAGTTGCACACTGAATGGGTAATTTGGCTCTTTCTTCTCTCGTCTTTTCTCTCAGCCGTCCGTCAGACACTGACAGACCTCATTTCACCAGTGACCTTTAACTCATTTTCAAATTACTGCATGCAGCGCGCAGGCTTGAAGTCCCCCCGATGAAGACCTACAGTACCTCTGCTGAGCAGTTGTGTGTCTCAGCAGTTTTAGAGAGATAAAAGGATTTAGAACTACTGTTAGGCCGCCCAGGCTTAACAGGGGAAAAAATCTCTTTTTTTTATAAAAATATCCATAGTGACTTATAGAAAGCAAAATGCATAAATCATTTCAGAGCATGTGATCCAAGTAAACGTGGTCTACCCTCCTCCTGTATATCCTGACATCATTGTTGAAAGTTGTTTTTTTTTCCTACATATCGGAATATTCTTATATATTCTTATATATATCTTTTTTGTTTCTGCATACTAGAGTATGTATTTACACTAACTTATGAAATACTGTTATAGGAAGTACAATTTTATTCATTAGGGAAATAAACTCTTTTTGTACATTGTAACAATGCTGTTTCTTATCACAGTGTGTGGGTGGCAACTGTACAGAAAGAGTAAAAATAAACTAGAAGCAATCACAGTAGATACCATTTAAGAACCATGAAAATGTGGACTGTTTGTCATCATCCAAATAGCTGTGCAAGTTGAATGTTTCCTTCTTTTGGTGAAAACCATGTCATGCTGCAGCAATGCAGCTGTTTATTATCTTTTATTAATGGAATTTAAAGACAGCACACTGTATGGAGGCCATCGTGACAATATAGCCAGTATATTGTGCAAATGCCATATGACAATGTGTCCCAATGCACATGTTATTCATTTAAAGATCCTTCTTCATATTTGTGCTCTATTGCCTATTGTCCTGTAAACAAACAACATCTCAATGATGGGAAGTGAGTATATAACAAAGGCTCTGGTCTTTTATTGTTATCGATCAGTCCATTGCACATGATCTGTTGCACTACAATATTGATAATACTGGCTCTCCAGAAAAACCTACTGGATTCATAGAAATATATGAAGACTTATATGGTCTGTACATTGTTGACAGAACTTTCCCATATGGCTATGCTCTTAGTGAATAGATGTACAAACAAATTGTGGGGGGAAAAGCACATACAGAAAGAGAAGAAACATACAAAAAAGCATACCATATTGGACTGGTGTTGTAAAGCTGCATCTGTAACAAGCAGTGAAAGATAACCCCTCAACATATCCTGTGAGTGTCATAACTATTCTACTGTTGCACCCTGCTCCGTGTAACTCTGTTGTAAAATGTTAGCAGTAGTCTCCTTTTTTTCCCAGGCCTTTCTCTCCCCACTGCAAATCTGTTGCCATGATCAAAGGGCCATTTTAAATGCCTTCTGGGCCTTTTTTGTCTGCCTCAGGGATAGAGATGTCAGTTGGCGATGAAGGACCAAAGAGAAAGAGGGAAGGATCCAGGCCAGGTACAGCCTTAAATCCCCAAGGACCGTGCATGGTTGCACTTTGAACAATCAACGGCTCTGCCAAGTGAGCAGATGCTGGATGTCGTGTCGGGGCTCCTGAATACCGATAGATTGTTTACTCCAGGCAAAGGTGTCATATGATGAGCAGCGCAAAGGGCCCACAGTGACATTACTGACTCACAAAAAACAGGCCAATCACTAAATGTCTACTGTTAATGCCTTAAGATATGTGAGCGTCTGAGTTGTGTGTCTGTGCACAGACAGTACTGTATAGAGGCTATGAAAGCACAAGGTGTAGTTCCTCAACCCGAGGAAAGAGAGTGAGCTCCCTCTTGATTAATACAGTGTTAATGTGGAGAGTAACCTGGAGGCTAACGGCTGGCATATTATTGACACGATTCCCCTCTGGTGTCTGTGGGGGAGGACCTCCCTGGCGCCAAGACCCCAGCGGAAAAGGCCAGCTCCGTGACAGCTTACATAATCAGTCCATTTTATTGGCCACAGGCACAGCACACATACACAGGCTCTCCTTGGCCAGTCCCACTTGTGCAGGCTGTAATGTCTTTTTAATTAATGTAAGCCACTTTGAAGATGTATTTGTGTAGCCAGCAATGTTGCTCAGATTCCAGAGGGGAATTAATTTGCTGTGGTCATGCCCAACTTCAGACTTGTTTGCTTCTCCTCCTTCTTCAGCCTCACAAAATGAAATCACATACAACTTTGACACAGTTTTTTATTTTTGATGTTTGGATGAGTAATATCTTTGTCTTTGTTTTCTCATGAAAATTTTAACTTTCCTAATCGATATTCTGTGCAATACATCTGATGTATTGTTTGTTATGGTTCATATGTCATACTTTGAGGGGAAAAAAAGAATATTCAAGCATACTTATCAATATGGCTCAAGGTAAAATCAGTTACTTGGGAGATCAAGTAGGTGTCAGCTCTCTGGCTATACTGTATGCGTATGCATTCATTAAAAAGAGCAAGCAAGGCTCCAACCTAATATTATCTGCCTGAAGCTTTTGTGATTTTGACAGGTGAAAAACATTCATAAATGGAAGTATGCTCCATGAATGTTAATAAATTGTGTCACATTTGAAGCCAACTTCACTGTTCAATAAAAATAAACATTCTTTTCATGGGGACTCATTTCCATACTACATTGACTGGTAAGAAGAAAAACTTGGATGTAAGATGTAAGTTTATCCTAAGAAGATACTGCTTAAGGTAAATTATGTGTACTTACTTGAAACACTTTTATGTGAAATAGAAGTCTCACAAAAAAAATTAAACATTAAAAAAAGTTTTTCAATTAATGTTATCAGTAGGTCCTTTACATTTCCAAATGAAGCACACTAACAATAACACGTTTTATTGTTAGCTCATGCAATTACAAACATCTTCCAAGAATGGAATGCAACTTCCAGGAATGTAGCAAAACAACGGAAAAGATGTGAAATAGAATTTATTCAGAAGTCATCGAGGTCTTAAAAAGCTGTGCATGCCATCCCATAATACAGCGGGATAATGTGGGGAGCATTGCATTAACCCTGAACAATACTGTTTGGAACTTGATGTCTGAAAGGCAACCTTTTTTTTTTAGTTGCGGCCATTAATGGGTTGGTTGTGCTCAACCCCTAACCTATTATATTCCCATTTTTAGAATGATGCAACTAATGATTAACATATAGGGAACAGAAAGGAGAGAACATTAACCCCCCCCCAGCTCCCGTCCCTACACATACTCCCAAAGCACAAATAATGGGACCCACATCCATTTAGTTAAAGCACCAAATGTGTCTCCACTGAGAGTCCATTATCTGAAAATGATGCTGGCAATGTTCAGGAGTGCCGGCAGCTTCCTGAGCCATATTCTCTTTATGAGTGAGCGACGTGCCATTGAGGCTTTTTGCATATCCATACGATCCATGTGGGTGTAGGGCATGCAGAGATATGGGTGCCATATGGCTGGAAGAGGACTGAAGCTCATTCTCTTTGTATTCACCTCGTGTTTACCTCATGGACATCCATTATGTTAATAAGCTTACCTTACTGAAAGAGTACAGATCAGACAAAGAGATGTTTTTTTCTATTTTAATACTGCCTCAGCTGGCATTGCGTAGAACAAGCATTTAAGGAAACAAGTGCTGCCTCAAGGACATCTGAATGACACTTATTCATATTAAGCCATTCAAGTGGTATCTTTAGCCTAAACGTGCTGTATTGTTTCAGCAAGTCTATTCTCATCAAAGTAAAGGAGAAACATATACAGGTCCACTTACAATGTGGCATACTTATGCATACACTTATGCATGTCAGTCTTTGGATTAGGGCTATGGTAGGATAAATATTTGCAAACATTCTGACATTGATTATTGAGGATTATATGCATCTAATAACAACACGAGCTGCAATATGGGAAAGGGAGGTTCAATGATGCATTAATGCGAAGCTATTCATCAAATGGTCTTCTATAAACACTGTGTGGTGTGAAATTGCTACACTGTGAAGGCATAATGTGATTCATTACAACATTATAACAGTGACCTCATAATCTTTTGAAATATGTAAAAGTCGTTAGACCTATAACCATGCCAGCACAGTAATTAAGCCATACATCAGTAAATAACACCCTATAGAAAGATCTATTTAATGACTGGACGGGATGTTCATTTTTAATTGAAAGACCACTCCAAGCAAGTGTTCTTTATTAGACATCCACTTCTGATAGCTAATTATAGACAATCTGCTTTTAGGATATCCCACGTTTTCTCCACATGCATACTAATTAATTCTATTCTTATCAATGATTGAAAGAGACAGTGTTAAAGTGGTGTCGAGAGGGGTGGAAGAGAAGGCTAGTCCTGATTTTAAGAGCCATCACAGGCTCCATGCCAAGTGGAAGCTCAGGTATTATTTGGTATTTAAGGTATTTTTGTCTGTCTGCTGAGCTACATGATGGATCTTCTGTTCCAAATTCTTTTAATATGTTGCCCCAAAGATAGCCCTTGTGGAACATTGTTATTATTACCACACAAAGCTGTGGGCTACTTAAATTTGACTCAGACATGGATGTATCTGTTCTGATGATAAATGCCATGTGTTCATCATCACAAAGAATCAAGAGAATACCACATTTTTCTCTACAGTTTTGAGTCATGTTTTGACGGTTGCAACACTTACGCATGCACTTTTCAAGATTTATCCATCTCAGATCTACATTTCCCCCCTCGTCATAGTCCTCCATTTATCATCAATCCATAATTCTTCCTTTTGAAGTTATGATAATCGATACAATTCAAACAGCAATTACAGCAAAGAACACATCCGTGCTGACACAGATTCTGCCATTACATTATTTAAATTAGAGGAAAATTTTGAAATACTGAATAACATTAGCTTGTCAATCAGGCACCAGGGTACGATGAATATCAAACATGTTTAAAAAGGGAAACTGTTTCACAACAGACCAAAACATCTCTCTTTCACACAGTCAATGGTTTATTGAATATTTTTCAGTAAAAAAGCAAAAACTCTGATGCAACACCACAGATGGACAAACGAGATGAATTCCAGAGTGTGTCCAGCTGTGCTGCTGAGAGTAGACAAAAGGTGTTTGGTCCTAAAGCAGAAAATTATATGTAAGAAAGTACACAAAATTATATGTACATAGAGCCATGTTTTTCTAACATGAGGAGTAAAATTTCAGTCTGACATTTTAATATCAGTATAGTTTAGCCTACCAGAGAAAGCTATCTGAGAAGTTCCCTCAGGACTGAAGCTTCTGCAGCCATTTCCTCCTCAGATCGCCACTTTGACGGAACATCTTCATCTTCTTTATCGTGTTTCTGGAGCTACCAGAGAGAGAGAGAGGAAAATTTTGATCTACAATACACTTTATATCACAATAAATAATACTATCAGAACAATGATACAGAAAAGTGAGAGGTGAAAAACTTTGCCACTGCTGAGCTATGCACAAATACCATTATGAGCATCTTCTGCTCTCAGTCAATGATCTGATTGCTAAAATCACAACGCAAACACAGAAGACAAAATCTCAGCAATAGCTATGGAAACAAAGTGAACTTTCATCTTATTTCCAGCACTTAAAGAAAAAAACAGATGCTACAAACAAAACGGACATCTTGTGCCATCCCGACTACACAACCGAGACAGACCCATTATGGTTCATCGAGTATCGATATGAGAGATATTGAGTGTGACACATTCTGACATCCTCCACCGTTTCTCCAGCATTTGAAGGGCCTGAACAGAATGCTATATTTCATCAGACTAATGTCTCCCTGAGGGTTGGAGGCCTGGATTTTGGAAAGTGTCACACTATTTCCAGCCGCTAGGCTTTTGGCATAGGGGAACCTGATGCAAATGGCATGCAAAGCATCTGAACCGTGAAGCGCAGCACCAGTTCGGGGGTTGGTGTTAGGGATTTGTCAAGTTGGGTAAATTGTTTATCTGATGTTAGTCTGCACAAGGCCCTGCGGGGGCTGGTAATGTTTCAGATGCCCATCAACATGTGTAAACAGTAATTAAACAAATTCAATAGTTACAACTCACAGGCTTTTTCATTTTCAGACAGGAACATTTAAACATTAAAACATTTGGTTTCCTATCATTTATTGGAGGTAAACAATGTAAAATATTCATATTAAGCTAGACAATGACCAACTGTACCTTGCAATTTAAAATATCACTTCATGAAGTTCTCATTTATCTAAAAAATTCTTAAAAAAGCAACAACAAAAAATGTTTTGTACATCCGTGGAGACGTGTGAGTTATGAGAAAGAGATTATTCACTCATATTATGTACAGCAAAATAATAGGTACAGTATAGGTTGGGTGTTTTGGGATAAGCTGCTGTTTCCTCCTATGGGACTCAGAGGGCTGTACAAATGCAATGTCTGCAGCTTTGGCTCATCTTTGACCATCAGGCTGCATTAGGATCTCCCGCGTTCCCCCGCAGGACACTCAAGAGCAGTGCTGGGATGACATTTTGTTGTGCGAAGGAGCTGAAGGTGGGCTGTGGTCTGTGATTTACTCAAACAACCAGAGGAGCTGAACTGAAGATGACTTCATGGACTAATGTGATATCACACAGGACAAAATATTTTACTTCACACCTAGAACTTGCGCTTCAATATCTTCATTTTGCTGGCGTGCGTTTGAGTCATAAAATGACCAGTACACTCAGGGGCACTGCTAGAAATTTTGGGCCCTATGACAGAAAATAATTCTGAGCTCCCCAAACACTGGTCACTGGAGTTTTTGCAATCACACCAGATGTTTGGTCAGGTGGGTAATTGGGCTGTTCATCAGGTCTTTTTTTTCATGAGTTAGCTGGCTTGCTAACAGTGGTCTATGTCAATGTCACCAAGGCTACTCTGGTTTGTTTAGGCAACATGATCGAGATTGGATGTATTTGAATGCCTGCCAATCAGAAAGAGATTACGGATAATAAAAACAATAATAGTAGTAATGTTCAGATATGCGACAGATTATTATAATGCTTTTATAAGCATTATACTTTTCCCTTCAACTTGTCTGGGCACCCTGGCACCCCCTCGCAGGCTACACTCTGCAGGCGAACCTCTGACGTAACTCATAGATCCCGCGATAACATCAAAAACATTCACTTCATCTGTAATTGATCATGCTGTTTAAACTCATCAGTGTTTAAAAGTATCCAGTGCATATTATACTTGTAAATGTATTCACAAGCCTTGGTTGCTGCAGCCGAAAGCTACAGAATACTGGTAAAGAATGTTTCCATGTTTCCCTGTGTCAGCATGGAGATGACAGGCTGGTTCTTGTATTGCTATTGTATTGCTTCAGTAGAAATCAGTTTAATCATTCACTGTTAGCTCAAATGTTTAGCATCCCTTATTGTAATATAACTGCAAACATAATTGAAATAATAATGGCCTAACTCAAAAACTCAAAACTCAATATTGACTTTCAAAGTAAAGAAGCATAATGAATAGGAATAAGGCTGAAAATGACCCTTAACCCTGATTATGAAGGGGTTACAAGGGGAGGGTTTCTATTCACATGATGACCGAGCATGTGCATATGACCTGGAAGCTCGTCACATTGGGGGAAGTACTGTTGTGTCTGTATGGGCATATCTCAAAAGACTGCGTATGATGTAAATCAGAGTAATTTATCCTGCCCCCTCAGAGACTCTTGACATTTATCAGATAAGTGCAGTAATAGCTGGCAGATCTCTTCTAGGCAGCTTCTGCCCTCAACTCCAAGAGCCCATTTCGGATGCAGCTGTGGGAAAATGTCAACGGAGGTCATCAAACAATTAGAAACGAACGCAACAACCTCGGATGACATATCCTTTCAGGGAACATGGTGCTATACAGTTTACAGCATGTGAGCACGTGCCTGCCTTTTAATACACAGACAAAGAAATGTCATCTCAGATTCCATGGCACTATGGGGAATCAAAGCAAAGCCATGTTGCTGACCTAAGAGGGCGAAGTATCCTGTGACTGCCACCGTATGTGAAAGATTATATCGGTGCTTCACAGCTATAGGACACACTGAATCCTATAGACCACGTCTTTTATGTGTGAAGTCTTGGGCTAGGTAGTGCTTAGTGTATGTGTAAAGCACTCTTCAAAGGCATTCATCTACTGCATGCTTAGAAGTTGATTTGTTTTGTTTTGTTTTGTTTTTTCACTGAAATTAGGCTAACCAAGCCATGAACCAACCAGCCAAAAAGAGCACATCACACCTCTGCTTATTGAGCTCCAATGTCTACCCTTAGCTGCTCGCATTAAATCCAGATTACTAATGTTGGAAAATCATTAAGCAGTAATTAGGAGTTTACATTGCAGAAATTCTAGTTAATGGTCCACTATGGGTAGAATAAGCTCATAATAAGTGACTTGTAATGACTAACAAATGGCTAGTATGTTACTAATTTCTATGGTAATAAGCTGCTAGTTAATAATGAATATGTGTACCCTAATCTAAAGTGTTACCAAATTGGTATGGTTTTATATTTTCACTTGATCTTTACATATGCTGTGACTCAACTCTAAAATTGCTTTTTAAACAATTACCTAAACTAATGCCAAAGAATAGCACACTCAAATGCCAAATTAGATGTGGATTCCAGGACCAACCTAGCCCATAGACACAAATAAATAAAGAAAAAAAATAAGTAGGCCTGATTTTGGTCACTTGTCTCTCTGTTCAGTGCAAAATCTTTCAGTCAAAGTGAATATGAATGAATCCGGCTCTGGATCCCTTAATTTCCGCTTCGCCTCAGATGGTCACCCTAGCCTGACACCACTATGAAGTCACAGTCCCGCAGGATATGGAAAACTTCACCCAGAATTAAACAGACTGCCACACACATTTCCCTTTCCCCCTCACCCCTCCCAGCTCCCTCCTTCTCCTCCATCTGCCCCACTGTTGTTATTAGGACCATCAGGACGGCATGTAAATACATTTTAGCAGCTGGTACAGTAATTGCATCACAAAAAATAATATTCCCAAGTCATTGCAAAGAGTCCTTCTCTTGACAGCTTGTCAGAAGTGCCTGAATTTTTTCAGCACACTGATTAAGCGCGAAAGGCGCCGCAATGGGGCTCTGGAGTAGGCACGGAGCAACACCATTGGCTGGCAACCCACGACTAGGCTCTTCATGTGACGTGTCCCCTGCTGTGGCCACCACAGGGGAGGATGAAACCCCAGTCTGTCTTAAGATTAGTTGATCTTCAAGTGAGTCTGAGGCGAAACTCGTCTACCGCCGAAAGCACATGTGTCATGCGGGACGATGGGGGGCCCAGAGACCCCTGAGACTCACTGGGGAGGTGCAGAGATGAAACCAGCCATTTCTAATTAAAGTGATTTTTTTGCGTTGTTGTTCAGCAGAATTACAAATTCAAGTCTACAGTAAACAAAGTGATTCACACACACACACACACACACACACACATACACATACACACACAAACACAAACACGCTGGCAGTTTTGGTATTGAGGCCACATTCTGGTGATTCTGTTTGATTTAACAGCTAACATTACCTCAATATTTTCTTAATATGTTCTGCAATTCCACAACAATGGAAAAACAGACATCACCAATAAAATAGACTTCACCAATAAAATAGACATCACCAAGAAAACAGACTTCCCCAATAAAACAGACTTTACCCAGACCAAATCCAAAAAAACTGAAAAACACTAGGTTTAAGATTAGGTATTCCTGTGTTGTAAAGAGCCAAGGCCTTGCCAAAACAGCAGCTCAATTTCCCCCACCATGCTCAAAGTTGACATATTAGTCACGCTACATTACTCCCATTGGAACAGCTCTGAAACTTTTACTTAAATTGCTCCTCCTGTTTTTGACACAATTTCACACATTTTCTGTGCAAAATAAATGAAGACCGTCAAATAAACAGGAATGAATTGCAAGTACGTAAGCCCTGTGGCCCAGAGGCTAAGATGGCAAGTGTCATTTCAGCAAGCCTCTATTTTGATCACTTTTATTTATCTCTACCCAACTTGTTATGACAGCTTCCATTACAAACTGAATCAGATGTTGGATAACCATATAAACAGCCCAATGTTGAAAGGTCATGTCACTTTATCAAAGACAAATAAGACTGCCAAAGCCCTTTTAACTGACAGTAGTAATTACTCTAACATTGATGCAAAAAAAGAAAAGAACATCAGCCATTGGTGGTACTGTAGCACCAGTATGCCCAAGTACATTGACAAAGTCAAGCAGGTAATACCATATTGTGAATGATGAGAAATTGGACTTGATTAACCTCCTGTAACCCCATTTTCTGTGTTTCTGTGTTGTGTCATATATAGGCCAGGACCCTATAAGTCAAGTAGGACACACTTTCATTAAAAACTGACCCTCAGATGGTACTTTGCTGACCTTACTCATCCTCTTCTTAACAATGCAGAGATAACTGGGGATGGGGTTGGGTTCATGTAGACTTCATTTTGAATATGCGGTCAGAGTTCAGGAGGACTTCAAGACAATGTCTGAGTGCCTAACAACTATGAGCTTAGTGTCTATTATGCGACTGTAGAAGTTATATGGGACAAGGTAGAACACAGAGCGTCTCTGGCATACGAATGGGTTAACATAACCTCAAATACTGGACTGAATTTGGGTAATTTGTTGCTTCTTGTCAGATTTTGTCTTTTTGGCAAGCCCTAAAGTAAAATAAAGGCAACACATAGTCACCATTAACTAGCTACTATTATCACATTATTAGCTACATTATCATGCAAGTTGATAACATGCTAGCCATTTGTTAGCCATTACAAATCACTTATTAATGCATTATTCTGCATGAGCTTATACTGCCTATAGTAGACCATTCTCCATTCATAGTAAGTCAGTTGTTGCATGTGAACTGATACAGTAATATACCATTCGTAGTAAGTCAGTTGTTGCATATGAATTAGGCTCTTAATATGCTTTGATTAGTATGGGGCTTATAAGGTGGTAATACAACAAGAACAGTTATTCTCTTCCAGTAACACTTAGAAAAGATGGTATATTCATTTAAAATAAAATACAAGTGCTAATAGTGTTCAAATAAGTCCTAATTACGTCCTTTTGATTGGGAATAACTGTTCCTGAGAATAACTATTCCTGCTGTACTACCATCTTATATGCCCCTTCCTGAGGAAAGCCTACTGAGATCATAACTGACATCATCTCTAGTTAATGATGAAGATATGTGTACTAATCTAAAGTGTTACCAAATAAAGATAAGCCTAGTAATCACAGTCACCTGAGTTAAAAATGGTTTCAGTAAATGCCTGATTGAAAGACAATCTTGAAATAAGGCCATTAGTCTAAAAGATAAAGTTTCCAAAAGTAGAAAAGATTCGGTGCACTTACTCAGTCAACAGTAGGCCTACTTGCAGATGACAACTGAATTGTTCTTTTTAATTGTAAACATTTAATTGTAGACATTTATTACACTAATTTCACGATGCATGCTAATAACACTTACGACAAAGGTACCCCTCATCCATTTGACTCCAAAATACCAAATCTCTCATCCATAGAGGGAAGAAGATCATAAAAGGCAGAGCTTTTTGAGAGGCTCAATTAAATGCCTTCAAAAGGAATGAATAAAACCTCTGACCACTCTGATTAATTTATGTCAGTTTCTCGATGCAAGTTTTGATGAAAGCAAAAAGGCCTCATCTTATGAAAACGTCTAACTTGTTGTAATGTAAGATTTAACAGGCACAGCCTGCCTGAGATATATTATCAATGTTTCACTTAAATAAGCTATACTTCACCCTGTATGAGGAGATACACAAGGCTAATTGGAGATCTGCGGGTTAAGGTAGAGTGAATATAATCACAAAAATGGTAAAACTCACTGGGTCAAATTGAAATCTTTCCGCTTAAATGCATGATGTGCACTCATTTATATAGACATGACTTTATAAAAATCTTTTTTTTTCTCATTATACTGAGTGAAATCCTGGTTCAGGTCTTGTTTTCACACTATACAATCTGCTATTAAGTAACATCTTGACTGCTCACACTGTACAAGCACATCTGGAACCCCAAACATGGAACTCCGTCGCTAGCTCAGGGAAGAAATTGCTTATTTGTACTTACACAGTGCTTACAAAACAGAAGTGCCCAAGTGTCTGTATGCACAGTCCTGTTTGTAAAAGAAGACACATTTTATGGACACGTGGATATGTAGGTGGTGAAGACAGAGTGTTATCTTGCAATGCAAACTAGAGGTGGCATTATTGAATGGTTTGCTAAATTATGCAGTAACATAAAGCTGCAATTGCCTACTCTCTATTACCATCTCCCTCTTTCTTCTCCCTTGCAGTCTTGAACATCAGCCACAATTGGCACTTTCACTTTCCCAATGTTCCCGCACAGGCTCAGAGGGGAAAAAAGACTGAGTTTATGGGGGAACCGTGAATGGGGGAAGTGAAAAAACAGCTCAGCATGGGGTGAAAGTTGCTGCTTATATTGTATTTAATACAGCGGCCGCATGCTGTATAGTGGGATATTACAGGAAAGCCTAAGTTAGTCAATTGGCATGCTAGAGTCAGTGAATATGTGGAAAACACAGTTAGCCATGATGCCAATAATGGTCTAAAAGATGACGACAAAAGCATGTTTACATCAAAGGTATTTCCCTAACTTGTTAAATGATAATGTCCCTATCCCTAGAAAATTGAGTGCAACAATGTCACTCATGCTCCAAAAGGAAGAGCACTGCCTTAAAAGGCCAGTTTGAGAGAAGGGTGGATTAACCACATCAGAAATGTGAAAATCCACAATGAACAGGAAACACGTAGCTGCCTGACCTTTTTCAAAAGATGAACTTTCAGCTGCTCCACTCTTCATTTCGGACACCTCATCTCAACCCTTGTGCTGTCTGCCTGGCTCAGATCACTTCTGGCGCCTCGCGATTCCTCTCAGATTACTGTTAGTAATCCATTGCATGGGAGTAATGATTTCTCATCACATCACAACACTCTGTCACACAAACTGTCACTTACCTTAACATTAAGCCACCCATCTGAGAGACTGGATTATGGTGGCAGACTGCAAATCTGGCTGTTCCACACAGTTGCTGTTGGTCTTGGAATTAGCGCTGTTTCATCTTACACCATCAGTTTCAGGGCTGTTTCACGGTAATTAGAGAAAAAAAAACTTTGTCCTCATAAAAAATATGTGTTCCCATGTCTAATGCCGCTCAGTTGTCACTGTGTGTTTAAACAGAGCAGAAAACTGCAAAGGAGGGATGCATCCATTTCTACTTCATCAAAAGAAAATGTGAGCACCTGATGCCTGAGTGACAAGGACAAATGATGTTTTTGATAGAAAGCACAGTGGAGAGATACTGAACGAAGAGAGAAGAGGTAGTAAAATAAAAAAGTTTGGAAGAAAACTTTCCTGTGTGAACATTCTCAGTTGTGTTGGCAGGCATCCAAATCTGTTGAAGATGAGCTGTGTATGTGTGTGTGTGTATGTGTGTATGTGTTGATGTGTTTCTTTGTGTGCGTGCATTTTGAGGGAGCTGCTGAGGAACCAAGTCTCCTGACTGACCTACCAACATCTCGGGACCCCTCAGTTGACAGAGGACAATCTGGTCAGTGTCACAATATCCAGCAGCTCTCTCCACAGACAGAGACTAATTACGCAGTGTGACAACCTGAATTGCTCCCCCCTCTTTTCCCTTTCCTCTGTAAATCCAAGGGGATAGTGTTTGCTAGTTGGTGGGGGATTGAAGACAACCTTTACCCGAGTGCATGGGACAGAGATATACCAAGGCACTAATTGAGCCAGGGATACTGTTTCTGTCTCATTTTATTCTCTCCCCAAAGGGCTTGCAGTCTATCCAGTCTCGATCCTATTTGGAGCAGCATTAAACCCCTGACTCTTCCTCAGAGCTCAAGAGAGAAAGCCTGTTTGTATACAGTGTCTTTACAGTGAAACCTTAAGTGCCAGGAAGGAAAAAAAGGCTGCACAGGGCTGTCAATGGGAGAAGTCATCTAGATAAAGGAGAGGTTCCTCTGGCATTGTTTGTCACTTACAAATCATGCCTTGTTAGCAGACTGGTTATTTTGAAAAACTACTAACAACAGGGCAGCTTTTACTGTAACAATGAATAGGTGTCTTGTTTGGTGAACGTCAAGAGAGAATTTCTTACTTATTTCCGTAAAGAACGCACTCTGCAACACTAGCAACACTATTAAGACTGGCAGTTGCGTTAAGTGTTAATTTTGTAATCACATGCTTGAATGGTTGCTATGATAGAGAATTAAGATAAACACCAGCTGGCCAGATGAGTGGTTCTTTTGGGAGTGTGATCACTGCAGAGCCCCCCACGGACGTGGAACTGAATCAACACTGCACGCAAGTACTACACCTGTCAGGTACTTCAGTGAGCCGGAAGAACTGACTGCTTTTGAAGGACAAGATATGCTGCCGATTCTCTGTAAGAAAATTGAATAATTACAGATGTGATGAAACTTCCTGAGAAAATAGAGCTGAAGATGAAGAAAATCTCAAAAGTGTTTCAATAAGAATATGCATTTGACTGTAAATCCTAATCCACACCCGGTAAACTCTGGTTGTTCACACAAGCTTTGCCAAAATGACTTGGTACCATATGCTGCCATATGTGTAGTGGAAGGGTACATTCAGCTACACACACTGTAACACAAGCAATGGTAATACGGCTTAAATGCAGCATTTACTGTCTAACAATTATATAAATAACAACTAGTAGCAACCACTACATAGAAACATTAGTAGTAGTAGTTGTAGGAAGAGGAGAAGTAGGCTAGTTATTGTACTGTCATAATGTTATTATAAGGTGGAAGAGCAAGATACAGAATGAAAGCAGTAACTGCATTGTCTTCACTTTCTGGCAGGTAAGACTAAAACTTGATGCGTCATTGGTTTGTAAAACTCTTTTACTTCCTCACTCTGTCTGATTTCGCAGCCTACTTTTTCATAAGCCTGTTATGTCCTGCTCTCTGAGTTGCACAGAAAGGTCACCTTGCATTGCACAGTACTCAAAATAACTCCTTCATTGCTTTTGTGCTGCTCTCAGATAGGACACCTCATACATATGCAAGAGATTGACATTTCTAAATTAAATAGAGGTATCAAATGAGTAAGCAGTTGCAATTGTTCTTAGAAAAGTGATCAAATTAAAAATCCTTTGACAATGCAATTATTTGAAAAGGTTTGAACATGAGACACATTGTTGAGAAGTGATGTAAACATGTCAACAACTAAAATGATGCCTTTTGATATGAGTGATCAACTCAAAATGTGGCCCAGAAATTCATATCACCTAATATGAGCATTGACAATTATTCTTTGCTATAAATAGTCTTTCTAAATGTGTGATGCCAGTTGTCTTTGGAGGCTTCGGGAGATGTTATGCAATCAGATTAATGTTTAGAGTCCAGCACTGTCCACTATCCATTAAACTGACAGCTCAGTACCTCAGTGAACTTAAGATTTCCTCTGAAGCACTCTCATTTGTTTACCTTCATGACTTTGCAAATATTAAAGCAACATCTAAATTCACCGAAAACTTTATTTTCTTAACGGTAAGCAGCATTTTCCAGTAAACCAAGTACCTCAAAATCATGAAATATTAATTTAAGACATAAGCCACTAATTAAGTAATTAGTGGAACACATCAAAGGAAGTTGGAAAATGGAGGCAGTATGCTCCTGGCATTACAGTAATACCATTAAAAATGGTGGACCTCTACACAAAGTTATTGGCATCCTTGTCATTATACAGGCAACTAGAAAAGCTTGGTTGCATAATATTTAATTAAGTCAAGACAGCGGTGAATGACAAGATAAGAATAGGGAATGAACCCTAGGGTTTCAGCCATTTTGTTGTTGGGGGTGGCATGAGGGTTCAGATAGAATAAGATAATCTTTTTTAAATGGGCCTAATAAGGCACAGTGGTGCTGCAATGATTTTATGGCAAAGTTTAAACAGACAAAGGCAAGAATATCTAAGTCCCAAAGTGTGGGCTACAACTGTAGCTTCGCAACAAGCTGGTGTTTAAAGCCATTACTATCTAATTTGGAAACAGATACGTTTGGGAGTAGCACTGCAATTTCCTCTGCAAAAGAGCATCAACTACAGTATGACAAATAACGCAGTGTAAAACAATGTAATCTAGCCATGCAAGTGTACAGAGCTGTGGGAAAAGCCCAACAAATCATTTTGTTTAACAAATTTTGACTTTCAAACAGCAGTTATCCGTTCATGTAATTCTCAGGTATTCATATTTGTGAACTGACTATTCTTTTCTTCCCTTCAACACTCCACACTAGTAATTTAACACACGCTTCAGCCTTTCTCTGTCTGTTTGCTAATTGAAAATAATTAGTGTGCGTCAGGGACACTTCTCTGTGGATGACTCTCCCCTGTTGTCAGTGTGTGTGTGTGTGTGTGTGTGTGTGTGTGTGTGTGTGTGTGTGTGTGTGCGCGCGTGTGTGTGTGTGTGGATGGCCAGCCACATGTAATCATGCTTGTTAAATAATGAACCACCTTTTCATGCTTGCCATCTGTCACTGGAACACATCAAATACATCCTCTCTCCACACATGGCTGACTGTGTTGAAAATGTTTCTCCTACAGCTCTGGTTTGCTTAAATAAAGTCTATGGCCAGGTCTGTCAAACTCCTTCACGGACACCCTGCCAGTGTTCCAAACACAGTGCAGTGTCCTTTCTAATGTTAAATGAAGAGGGTCATTTTAACAGGGGACTATGCAAAGTAGTAATATTCTGTCTGCGTCCTTAAAGAGCACTTAAAATGGCAGATTAATAAACTTAAAGGATTTTCAGCTCGAAGGGAGAATTTCAACCAAGTACTTGAGTGCAAAAAGTACTAAGTCCTTTAGGACTGCAGTCCGTTTTCAAATGCACCCTGTCAGAACATCAATGGGCACATTTAAAGAGGTTGTGTAGTTATTAAGTGCCATTGATTTTGTAGTCAGAATCACATACTACAGTCAATTGGGATTTCTGTGTCTGTCTCTCCTTTTAGACTTTGTTCACAGTGCTGCTGATGCTTGTATACCCCTCTCTTAATCTTGGAGCCAATATTCACACAATGATATTGATCTAGGAGGTAAGTATTCTGATAAAGAGGACCTTGCATGGACATTTACAGAGCCAACGTCTGGTCATACTGGAAAATGCATTTTTTGTCACCATCAGACAAATCATATACTTTGCACAATGATATTTCCTTTCATGTTTTGTTTGTTTGATTGTTTGTGTTAATATCCTCTTACTCAATCGTTTTTTTTGTTTTTTACAGACCATTTGGAGCTCAGTACAACCACTATTATGCCTTTGCAATTGTTTGTCATTTGGGTAACACTTTAGATTAGCACACTCATATTCACCATTAACTAGCAGCTTATTAACATGCAAATTAATAACATACTAGCCATTTGTTACTCATTTTAATTTTAATATGCTTTGGTCAGTATGGGGCTTATAAGGCAGTACTACAACATGAACAGTTATTCTCCTTCAATAATATTTAGAAAAGATGGTCTATTCATAGGAACAAAACCAAAACTACAAGTGCCTAAGGTCTCATTCATATAGCAATTAGCACAGGCGCGGTCAATAGCTTTTGCTGTGCGTTCATGGTGCGGTCATGTGCACCTGGTATTTCTGCATATTCACAGCAGAAACAGTCTCCTGCGCAAGCCGGCTGGTCTAGCACTCATTACAGTTTTTGCCAACCATTTTCACACTTGTCTCAATGCAGTCTTCACTTTTTCAAAACTCTAAACGCCCTCACAACAACCATAGACTATGGGAGTCAAACAGTGTTCTCTTTTGCATTGCTTAAGGACAAAATGCATCAAAACATTTAACTATGAAGTTAAAACCTAAAAGAAATGAAATGCAATATATTAACTTAATCTACATTCAATACTATTTGCATATATTCCTTATTTATTGTATTGTAGACCAATTTACAAATATTACTTTCTGTATAGGGTATATAAGAACCTCAATTGATGTAACACCGATGTTATGACCACTGACCTTTTTGCAGTCCAACATGTAGAAACGGAAGACAGCAAGGTACACTAATATACACATTGTATTTTCTGTTCAAAAATATGTTACAATACAGAATACTGTAAATTACAAAATATAGTATCGTATAGTAATAGTAAAAATGTGTGAACATTTTACTGCTGTGCTGGTTTACATAACAGAGCCATCATTATAGTAAACCACATCATAAAGTGAGCTTACAAGTCAAAGGCACAAACTCTCTTCACACAAAGGAGTCTTGCAGTGGTACTATCCATGTCTTATGTATTACAGTAAGTAGTATAGCAGTATACCATTTAGGAGGCAGCAACTGTTCTATTCTATAGCAGACTCTTCTCATATCTGGTTCCGCGCTGGTGAAATTACCTTCCAAGTGCTACCAGATCAACTGATACCCTCTCCACCTTCAAGAAACTCTTGAAGACCCAGCTCTTCCAAAAATATCTCCTGGCGTAAATTTCTGAGAATGCACTTAACGACTTAACTTCTCTGCACTGTATTACACTATTGTACTTTCAACTTAAAATAGCGCAGTTTCTATGTTAGCAATATGCATTCTTTGTTAGTTCTTTCATTGTGTTGTAGCTTGAATGTTATCCTCTTTTGTAAGTCACTTTGGATAAAAGCGTCTGCTAAATGCCTAAATGTAAATGTAAAATGTATTGTGATTTGCACATTCCTTCAGTTTATACAGATACAGAGAAATATTCATTCAGTCACTGTATATGCCATTTTCATCTGAGAGGCCAGAGGTACACCAATACACAAAATTGTCACTTAGATAATTTGGTATTGCAATACCGCATGTGGCACACGCTAAAAAATAGCACTCTTTTCTATTTCTAGCAGCTTGGTGCTGCGTGGTGTGACCCGTGCAAAACACATTAAAATGACGTGTCTGACATGTCTCTATGCTGAATTGCTCTCACGCATGCACATCTTGTATATCAAATAAAAGTACATGATGAGCCAGTGAAAAGAGAGATAAGGGAAAGATTTAACAATTCTTTTAAAGCTAAATGTGAATTGAGACCTGTTTCTCCAACACAGTAAAGAGCAAAGAGATGAAAGAATATAGGCTGAGAAGAGTAGAGTTGAGTGTTTTTCCCCCAGTAAGCTACTCAAGCCAAAATAAGAGGGATTTTGAGCAAGTGTGAGTGTGTGCAGGTGGGCGGGAGTGTGTGTGTATATTTGTGGTTTTGGCACCCATGCATGTATGCTGTTCAGACATGCTCAAAGATGGTAGAATAGGCTACACATTTTTTTATATATTCGGTGGACCTCCTGAAATAGCCTTGGCCCCTATGTACAAAAGTCTACCTCCGCCACTAGTAATATCTAATATATGGTGAGTGTGTTGTTAATTCGCATGTTAATAAGCTGCTAGTTAATAGTGAATATGTGTGTGCTAATCTTGTGTTACCATAATTTGGATACATAATAAGCTTTTTCCCAGAATCATAAATCCACAATGTAGCTTAATATAGACATCATTTAGAGAAAAAAAAAGAAATGTAAAGAAAAAAAAAAGAAAAAAAAGAAATGCCCTTCCCATGTTCGTGTTGTTTGCATACAGAGCATAGTTGAGAATTTCTCACCATATTAGCATGCTCTCACAGATGTATGCATTCATCTCACACTTAGTCAAAAACCATCTGCTGAAATACTGATTACAATCGGAACACCATGCTCACAAAAGCGTTGCATTGCAAATTAATGGTCCACAAAAGTCGTGGTTACGCGACTTGACAGATGTCTGCTGAGGTAACTTCAAGGCTCAGTTCGCCTTGGGAGGCTGTTAAGCAAAAAGGACATCAACTTTCTATGCTATTAATGGCATGTAAACCACCAAACTGATGGGATATCCAAGCCCTAAAAGTACATAGGTGGTGGTGCCAATTTAATGAATAGGAAGTAGATTTGTCTTACAAAAGGATCACATTTTAAAAGAGCACTCAACCATATTTCTCCTGCAATCATGAGTGACAGGACATGCATCACAAACTCCTGGGCATCTCCTCTGAATGATCTGTTCAGACTTTAAATGTGGCCCCTTCCAGATGAGACAAAACAATGACTCCTGGAGAGCACATTTGTCTCCTTCACATCTGATAAGTGCACCGTTTTTCTTCCACAAAACCTCAATGACATCACCTTGAGAGTGTCCCTCAAACATCTGAGTTCAAACGGGGTACTTGCCATCATTACAGATGCACAGGACATTTCCAGACCCTTCAGTTTTTTTAATTACACTCTTTAATGGCTGATTAATTCTGTCATCTTGTGATAACGACACAAAATCTGATAGCAGCTAATTAACATGCAAATTCATGGGACTTTATTGGTAATGGGATTTTGTCTACTGTGGTGCCATCCCCTGTTCAATATATGTGTCAGCTGTAGATGCACTGGCAGAGGCTGAAGCCCCTCTGCTTTATCTCTCTCCTAGTGCCCTAGCACACTTCTCAATAGAGCATGTTGTAGAGCAATAGAGCAAGTTTTGTTTCTGCATTTTACAGCTTTAAATGTCTCTTTGCTAACATAAAGCTACAGTTGTGTTTCTTTTGAGAGTATAGTACTAAAGATGGATATTGAGAGTGTCTTCAATAATAAGGCTTAACCTGTTCCCCTTAGAGCAGAGTTTAAAAATATAAGTAATTTTGATGACGTAGATCAAGGAGCAAAACATTACTCTTTTGCCCACTTTTGCTTTGTTACACATAGTACAAATGCATGAGAGAATGTGAAGAGTGAGAGCCAGACAAGGCAAAAGATGGATGAAGAAGAAAAAGATTTCCTTTGTTCATGTGGAATTCAGAAAATGAGGTGAATTTAGCTACATACCTCTGTGTTATAAGAATACGACATCCACAAAACCTATTTTGTTGAAAAAAATGAAACTTGTGAGTGAGTGAGTGCAGCCAGTCATGCAGGTCAGCCCAGCACATCACATGTCCACCATGCACACAAAACAATGACAGGGAGAGAAATGCAGAGGAGGTGAGTGGAAGAGTGCTATGGACATACAATCAAAATAAAGAGGACTTCACAGACAGGCTCTGTTCTGATGACAATGAAACCAACCAGACAGCACATCAGTGTCAGAGCTATTTTGATTTCTGACAGCCCCAAAAGATGTACCTGGGCAAAGGGGAGATATTCACAGCAGCCTCTTTGAAGACAAAGGAAATGATGGAGGTATTTAATCACAAACAATTTAAAGACAACAGTATTGGGACATCTTTCAGGACCAAGGAATGCCAGGAATGACATCCATTTATAAACCTATAGTTATTCCTTAACTGATTTGGTCAATTGACAGCCAGAACAGGTTCCAGTCTTTCAAAAAGTATTTCCAAAATATTTCTATGGAATTTTTAGCCCATTTATTCAGAAGAACATTAGTGAGGTCAGACACTGATGACATCATGCTTTTCTAAAAAGGCTACAACATATACCTGGCATGGTTTCTTCAAATGAAGACGAAGCAAACAAGAACCTATTCATAAATAGTATATATTTCCTCTAGCCAAGTAACGCAGAAACACAGCCACTGAAACGCAGTAATACATGTACTGTATAAAAAAAATGCTGTCAGAGACATGAGGTTATGAGATTTTTACAGCAGCATACATGATTCAGCCGATCGCAACCAAGGGTTGGAACTACCTGTTTTAGAAAAGACCTGGTTCTTGTCTAGCTGGTCCCAAAGGTGTCTTAGAGAACAGTCAACAATATTTTTATAGACATTGCTCTGGGAACTGGGGCTTCACAGTTATGCTGGAACTAAAACAACCTTCACTGAGTTGTAAAAATAATGAAAAGAATCTCATGCTCTTGAATGGGCCTATCATGATCTTCCACTTTAATGGAACAAAGACTGCACTTGGCCTGTATTTGAGGACCCAGAGCTCCATGGTCTGGGCAAGGCTGCAAAGGAGGCAGCTGGGATGTAATGACCTGGCCTTGCACAGGGTCCCACTCCAACATGGAGCTGCACCAAGGCTCCGGAACACGGACCGGAGCTAGTTGGCGATGCCTATTGCCCAGATTCAACGTCCACACAACCCAGAGGTGCCAAGGCAGAGTGAGTGAACAGATGCTTATGGAGACCCTGCTGGCACGTCCAGCATTCCTTTGCAGGTGTCACAGTCAGGACTAGGCAAAGAGAATACTTGTGCTGGGCACCATGGAAACTGGACACCATGGATATTCTACCATCTCTTTTTCACCACAGAAGCTGCAAACCTCAAAATACTGAAATGAACATAATAAACTGTAATCAAACGCCAAGGGCTGCTTACTTAAGAAACACTCGAGGAAGGAGCTGCAGGGCCGTTGGAGGGGGAGAAGTGAAACAAAACAGTGCTAAAACCTTTCAAGCTAAATAAATGTGACACACTTTTGTGAACATATGTGTTGCTAAGGAACAGCGAAATATACAATGTCATACCTTTCATGGACTGGCATTCAAAGAGGCCCATAAAGCATTCATAAACGGCTGTGACTAAATGCTTTTCAAGTTGCACACACAGATATTAAGTCTCTAACTCTGACAGCTGCTTTAAAACGGGTTATTTGAACTCTTCTTATAAAGGTTACATGGCCTTATATAGCAGTTGGAAAGTGGCTCGCCTCAAACAGAGATAACACCTAAGAGATGATTAAAAAGTAGGAACTCTAATTATAGACCATGAGCATAAGATTTATACAGCAGCAAGATTATTGTGGAAGGACTGATAAAAGGCTCTAGCACCTCACCAGCACTCAAAGTGGTCTCTTGAAAAGAAAATCTCCAACTCTGCAGCCATGGCAGTTTAAACACTTAATTGTCTCTAATTACTTCCTGTCTTGGAAAAAAAGAAAAAAAACACCACTGACATTATTTATTTTATTAGTAGTGAACTCTGAGCCAATTATTTGCCGCTTCTTAATGATGTAGTCAACTGTCAGTAGGCAAGTGCGGCACTTGGCAGGCCAGTTCTCCCATTACACTCTCCCTGGCTCACTCTCTCTTTTTAAGTCCAATCACATCCACCTTCCCTGCTGAGTGGAGCCGGCAGTGACCTGCAGGTATGTAAACGACCGTGAACACTGCCCTTAATCTCTAAATTAGGCGACAGCAGAAGTGCTGCGCTCGGCAGAAGGAATGTCAAAAGTCACGCGATTAGAATACTTTTTCCCTGCGCTCCCAGAAGGTGTTTCATTTGGGAGGTAATTCACGTTGGCTCCAGATCGACTGAGCTGGTTTGCATGTGGCGGAGGCACATTCTGCCTCATTTAAATACATTAATCTACCGCACCTTTTCAAATCCACTACAGTGTGTGAACTTTCCCTTACTTTTACTCTCCAAAACAATCATCAAACAAATCATATTCTGTCAGAATAAACAAATATTACTTTCCATAATCTGTTCGATGTACATTGGGTTTAGTGCATTTTAAACATAGTTTTTACATATTGGTGAATGAGCTGAAGAACTTTTCCATGCTGTCATGTCTTGTTTTTTCTTGATAATATTATGCTATCCATAATATATGCTATTGAGCTAGCCGGGCGCACTTTCTTGTAAGACAAGAGGCGGAGGACATTTATATCAACAAGGTTTGGTGCACGAACTCTGTCATTGTTGGAAGGCACTGCTCAGCTAACCTAGAGTTTCTCATGGTTAAGTGTAGACCTTTCTATCTGCCAAGGGAATTTACTTCTACAGTGATAAAAGCTGAATATATACCCCCAGATGCTAATGCCTGAACTGAACTGAACTGAACTTCATGCGGGCATTAGTAAACAACAAACTGCACACCCAGAGGCTTTATTCATCGTGGCGGACGACTTTAACCACTCCAACCTCAAGACAGTGTTCCCCAAATTTAACCAACATGTCTCCTACCACACCAGAGGGGACAAAATCTTGGACCATGTCTATACTAACATTGCTGGGTCCTACATGGCAGCCCCCCCCACACCTGGTAAAGTTTAATCACCTTTCTTTGTTTCTCACCCCCAAGTACTCACCACCCATCAACCATGTGAAGCCATCTGTGAAGAACATTAAGGTATGGCCAGTGGGAGTAGATTCTGTACTCCAGGGGAGGTTCAAAGACAGACTGGAGTATGTTTGCCTCTCAGGCTACATGTGGCCCTCATACAGATCACCACATACGCCAAGCATGACCACAAGATGAAGGTGGACGAACACTTTGTCAACACCGACCCCTGACACATGTGGAAGGGCATCCAGGCCATCACACTGCCATGGATGTGTCCTCCCTCAATGAGCTAAATGACGTATATGCTCATTTTGACAAGGACAATAAGGACAAGACTGTAAAGACCACTGATTACCACCAGACCCTTGCTCTCTTCCCCACAGATGTCCAAAATGCACTGAGCCGAATCAACACACGTAAGGCTGCTGGCCCTGACGCTATCCCTGGACGTGTGCCCAGAGCTTGTGATGAGCAGCTTACTGAAGTCTTAACAGACATCTTCAACCTGTACCAGTAGTACCAGTGTGCTTCAAAACAACCTCTGTAGTGCCAGTGCCGAAACACTCCTCTTCAAAGTGCCTGACCACCGCCCTGTGGCACTGACACCCATTGTCATGAAGTGCTTTGAGCGACTGGTCCTGGCACACCTCAAGAAAAGTCTGTCCCCCACACTTGATCCATACCAATTTGCTTAACGAAGCAACAGGAGTACAGAGGATGCTATATCCACAGCGCTGCACTGCGTACTCTCACACCTGGACAACAAGAACATGTCTGCAACTGGATTATGGACTTTCTGACCACAGACCCCAGCATGTTAGGCCAGGCCTAACACTGATTTGTACATAATCTACACATAACTAATTCTATTCCCACTTTTACCCTGTCCTCATCTGTACAGAACTGCTCTTAACTTTACATACTGCACATACTGTACATATTGCACTTTCTGCTATTTGCACTTCTGATTAGATGCTAAACTGTATTTTGTTACTCTGTATTCATACATTTGTAATGACAATAAAGTTGAATCTAATCTAATCTAATAATAAAAATGTTTTCATGCTTCTGCTTTGTTTATTGCGACACTACACAAATGTGCGATAAAAGGAATTATTTTTATGGAGGTTGGCACCTTGCAGCCTCCGCCACCTGTATGTGAATGCATGTGTGTGAATGGGTGAATGTGAGGCATATTTTGTAAAGCACTCTGAGTACCCGTAGGAGTAGAATAGCGCTACATAAATGCATTCCATTTTCCATTTCAATTTCATTTACTAGTTTTTCAGCCTATAGTAGTTACGAAGGAACACTGTAAAATATTCACATAAAAGGAATGAAAACTTGACATGCAGTACATACAACATACATAGTTGAAACATAAATAGGCTAATATAAACAACCCAGAGATGTTCTTAAACAGTGATTTACTTCTAAGCTAGTTCTTGCTGTACTAATTCACCCGGAGAAATGGAATACTGTTTTCTGATTGGTGTTAAGTTAGGGGTAACATTCTGTAAGGCAGTCATTATCATGGAATAACTCTAAAATCACTCTGAAAGGCATTATTCCACAATAACAAGAGTCATTTTAGAGATTAAGATGGATAACAGCTTCTGCAAAAAACAAACAAACAAACAACAACAAAAACAAAAATGGTAGTCCATTACCTTACAGATCAGCTGATTGGTTATCAAGAAATATCAGACCGTAGAACATTGAGAAGTCCCACTGAAGTGAATGGAGCACTCTACAGCATTATAAAGAGCCATGTAATAATTCTGTTTATCACCCGGAGAAATGGAGCACTGATTTCTGATTGGCTGGCAGGGTATCTGTTAATTCTGTATAATGCACACCCATGAAGTAGACCTGGAGAAAAAGTCTAATTACCATTCTATATCAAGTTATTCGCATCCACCTCATATAAGGTGTATATAACAGCACACCTTGTTGGCCTTTATCCCTTACAAAAGTTTAATCATCTTTCTATATCAATGTCCTTTTGAATGGTAACTACCACAACCATAGTAAACGCCAGTTGAACTAGCAACAATGGTATCAACAGTTACTAGCAATAACCAGAGCCATAGAAAGAGAGAGTGTCTATATGGCTCTGGTGACAGCCACTTTTTAGAGGGAACTCCATTTTGCATTCTGCGTAGTGGAGTCCTTTGCCTCCACCTCGTTTATTAATTCTGTCTAACGGCACACCTCGGGAGCTGTTATCCCTTACTTGATTTAATGGAACTTTTATGACAGAGATGTGAGTAGAATTCATCATTCTAAAGTATGCATGACAAATGTTGCAGTCTGATCTAGACAAAGACTCAACTCAAGACTCAAGAGACAAAGACTCTACTATCTCAAGTGAAGTGTCCATAGCAAAGTCCTATTGCAACTAACTTCAACGTAACATACATTTTTCCATTTACTGCATACAACACTTGATTCAAAGAAAGCTGGAAATGCGTTTATTTGACCAAAGGCAAAAACTATGAAGCTGTAAAGAAGTAACGAAGCACATCATTAGCCCACACACAATAGTCCACAAAGAGAAAGCTGGTTATAATAAAAGATATCTGGGACCTTATTCAACCAACACCATATCTCACATGATGCTTAGAGAGCCATGACCATGTCATTTGGAAATGTACAATTACGCCACAAGTCTTTTCATTAACATTAGGATGAAAGTGCTATTTAAAGTTATGTCTAAAACGACAATAAAACAAAATACTAAACACTGGTTATTGCTAAGAAATCTTGTGTATTGTGACTTTCAAAGAGAGCACATTATTCTGTTTATATATAAATATCTTGCTTGCTTTCACTATTATGCCCACAAGAGTCTATTTCAAATTTGCATAGTGTCCCAGTAACTAAGCCCAGGAGCATAAGGAGGAATTCTGAGGACGCTAAAGTTATTTACAGACTGTCTCAATGTCAGCCTTCGTTCTACAGATGCCTCCTATTCTTGATACCAAAATAGGTAATTTGGTTCCCAAATGGAAAGTTTTATCATTTACATTACAACAATATAGATTCATATCAGAAACAAAATGTTTAGGGACAATATCCCATACACTAAAACACTAACTTCAATAGAGAAATCCATTCTGAATAAAGCTTTAGTCTCAGTGATGCTTATAACCATGATTTGCTACAGGGCAAAAGAGGACCAGTTTCTTAAATATATAGCAGGCTGGGCTCAGTATGAAATACACAGACTGTTCTATTTGTACTTCCCAGTCATGAAAAAGGCCCAAATCAACAGGGCAATTCAAGTGGGAAGGGGTTGATTTGGGTTCTTAGTCCAAAGACTTTTTTTTCTCCCCAAAATGAAATTGCTCTCCACCGGCAGACTATGCACAGAGCAGTGATCTCTGGATGTGTCATCTGCCACTCCCTGAGCAGCTGTGCTGCTTGAGGTAAATGAGAAATGATTTCCTCAAAAGGTTAGCCAGAATCATCCACTCGCTTCTCTTTGTTGCCGCCTGCCACTTTCGATAAGGCTGCACTCCTAATCCCTGCACAAGGTAGAAAGACTAGACATATTTCCTCTTCTCTTGTAAAAGACCGAACGATGTCTATCAAAATGCTCTTAAGCCTTTGTGGCATCCAGGTTTACCTTGTCTCACTGTGACTGAATGACTACAGATGCATATGTATGACTGTTATTTTGGGCATCTGTCTCCTCTGGTTTATTTTCCGATGGGATTTCATGACTTGAGCTTGTAGGCCTACATGTTATTTAAAAGTAAAGCAAACATGGATAGGCTGCACAGTGCATTTGTGCCTAGCACATAAAGGATACAGGGCCCCGTTTACAAAGCCACACAATTTCCACAAAACAGATCTCGCCATTTTACAGATGAGATTGGAAGTGTCTGCCTCCTATTGGAAAAGTGAATAGTGCTGACTGTAAAGAACAGGATTACCACAGCATCAGCATTGATATGGAAATATGTTTCACTGAACTGAGCATGCAACCTCCTCAAAATACTACAAGAACTGAGAGATTGCACTGTGTTTCAGTTTGGTGTGTGACAGTACTAAAAATGTTTAAAGGAGGTGCGTTTAGAGAAACAATCATTTTGGAGAATACTTCTCTCTATAGATGAAATGTCTATGCAAGCCTAAAAAGACAGAAAGACTATGGTTAGTGACTTGATTAACAGGAAATAAAATGTGTACTCATATGGACATTTGTAATCAATCTCCAATGGAATTTATTGGACAGAGTAACCCCCTTTGGCTACATGAATCGCTGGGATAATGTACACTTCTATTGTCTTGGTTAAACACAAGGTCACTTAGACAAAAACAGTTAAATCAGCATACTTCACAATCTGCCTAATTTCTATTTCTATTTCTATTTATTAAATGACAGTACAAAAAGTGGGGCAACATTTTTACAAATGTTTTTTTAGGACTTTCTGGACAGAGGAAGCTAGCACAGCATTGTTAAATTAATTAACAGGGAGCGGTGCTTCCTAACGCTCTCTTGTCTATACAATATCTCCGTGAGTTGAGTTGCTCAGTACAACCATGGCATTTCATACATCATCGTAATAACGTATAAGAAGAAACTGAAACCACTCCTGCCTGCCTGACAAGTAGGCTACTTCCTATGAGAACTTAACAAAAACAGTTAGAATCTCCACGCTTCTCAGACTGGTCTCTTATTTCCAATGATGGCAGTCCACTTTGATGGAAATATTTGGAACTGTGAACGGCACTTCACCACAGTTCTGAGAATTGGCATCACAGAGGAAGTGAATGACTGCCATCTTCAATTTTTTTTGTAACATCCTCCCCCCGCCCCCCCACACACACACAGCCAAGTCTTCCAAACTGCCAAGCCTTAATTAGCGAGGGGGGCGGAGTGTATCAAAAATCAAGTGCATGCTTCTTAACAATATCCGCCTTAGGTGTGTGGACCTTTTTTACATAAAGGTAATGAAGCACACGAAAGGGAAAGAGACTCTTGCTTTATATTCTGTGCAAAACCAAGGCATTTAGCAGTCCTCCGCCCTCCACGGCCTGCAAGGTATATATAGGGCCACTCACCAACCTGAAAGTGTACCCTCTTGTGGGCATTAGCATTTGAAATAAGATGCAAATCAACACTTCTCTAACATCTCTGTGCTTACCTCACACTTGGCTCGCCCTGAAAATTACACTGGAGCTTTAAGTGCTTGGGTGTTGCCACAGCCAAAACACAGCACGATCAGATGGCGCCTATTTTATTCCGCAAATTTAGCACAGACCTTCCATGTGCTGAGATTCAATTTGCATTTGGAAATGTCTGCAAGTGAGTTGGTAAAATAAAATAAGAGAGGGGGAGAGAGAGAGAGAGAAATACAGAAAAACTTGCTGAGTTTCTTTATGTTTAGCTCAATTAGCCAATTTTGTTCCGCAGCGGTTTAAATAATTAACAGCTTTGTCAGTGAAAATTGTCAATAGCAGATTATGGCAAACACATTTTTAACTTGACAAAGCCAAAAATGTCATGAAAGGAGGAAAACTGCCTCTATATTTGGACACTGTTCCTGCCACTGTTGTTGCAGATGGAAATCTGCATGAGCCCAGACAGCAGGGTGAGATGATTTGAAAGCATCATATAAAGCAGACCAGGGGAGAGAAGTATATTGATGCCCTACAAGGACAGATGTGGATGGGACTCCTATGCAAAAAATCAATACTGATGTCTTTGACTTTGATATAAAATAGTGGCATCCCGTTGCATCGGTGATGGATATTCATTCAAAATACCAATATTTTAAAATAACAATTTTTCACTCTCATCTTTTCTCTCTGAGACAAGAGGGCAATCTGAGCAAAGGAACAAATATCACAGTTCTCTTGTCTCTTCTCAGTTTCATCAGAGAGAGCAATACTGATTCCAGACAGGGGAATGGATATCGGAACCTTGGATAACAACAGCAACAGTTAAGACAGCTGCATGTTATACTACTGTATATCAGAATATATCCAACAAGTGGAAATTATGTAGGCGGGTAAGTAATTCAGGATGATGTCACCTCATTAACATTTGAGCTTGACACCAACTAAACACCAGAGAATGAACTTACTTCTTTCAGCTATAGGATCACTGGCAGTGAGGAGGCCCAAGCCCTTCCAACACTGGAGCCTTGCATGGTTGGATTGTGGCTACTAATATCCACAGACAAGTACAGAGGTGATCAGATTGCATAACAAAGATTTGGATGAGAAAACATACAAGGTTTGGATCAGAAAGAATAGTCTAGTTACTAGTCAGGTAAAGAAACTTGGATGTCTCAACACTGATGCAGTCTGAAGAACTGGTAATAAACAGAAGGCTCCAGGAAGCATGGAGGACGATAGCACCTCTAGTAATTCCATATGCCCAAATGCTACACACACACACACACACACAGGTGCGGACTGCAGACACACAGCAGTCCGTATATTTTCAATTAAGGTGGACACAAGTGATTCACAATTACAACAACACCTTATCTCTCCCACCATGTGGATAATATATGCCAGGTTACAGGAAGCGTGGAGATCAACATAATACAACAAAGACCATCTATCTGGGATCTTTCATCCTTATCCAAGCCATTTGGCCAGAAACTCATGCTGTGGAGGAGGAAAGGATCCCAGCCCTTTTGATGAAAATGTTAACTAGGTAAGTGTCAGTAAGATGGATAGTGTACTGTCAGTGCGGGCAGGAACATGAGGATACATTGATATTTCTCATTACACTGGCCCCTCTTCCTCGTGTTCACTAATAACACTGCCACAAAAGAGGCAGGCCGAATGATAAATAACAGCCAAATAAAAACTGAGCAAGCCCCCTTGAATATGATAGTTGTGCCTCAGTTGCTTCACACTGCTGTGTGCCTTCGATAAAGATCTAATGAATGAGGCTATCAAATGATATCAGGCAGTAAGAGAGAAACACAAACACACACACAGACGCACACACATGGACAGGGGGAGAGAGAGAGAGAAAGAAAGAAGGAAGGGTTGGGATGCAATAATATAAAAAGGGAGAGGTGAACAGATGTCTTTATGTCTTATAAGCTTCAAATTAATCTTTAACAGATCAAAGCAGATAAAGAGTAAAGAGTAAACAAAGTTAAACTTTGGAGTTGGTAAGTTCTATATGTTGCTAGAGTGAGGGTTAGCCTTGGGGCAACATCACAAAGTAAGTAAGAAAGTAAATAAATAAACAACAAGTTTTCAGATTTGAGCAGCAAACTGAGGAATGCACACGGGCAGAGTACTGTGTAGACCCAGTTGACATTTTTGTTGCGTTTTAAAAAATTGAAACCTGCTCCCTCACAGTCTTATTTCCCCTGAAGTTGAATCTCATTTCAGAACTGCCTACATGTGTTAAATGTCAACTTTGTTGTAGCACTGACTGCAAAGGAACACACTACAGGTAATTTAAAAACAACTGTTCAATACAATGTAACATGCATGAAAGATGTAGGAAATGACATTTAGGCATCAGGTACCTGATGGCATTCTGGAATCCCTGACTAAATAAGACTACATACAAATCACTACATCCAATGAAATTCATTTAAGGGAATATGCTCCAACAAATTCCATTATAGTGGAATGATGAATTTTCAAATGCTTTGACCAAATTCCCCTCTTTCAGTATGTTTACTATTAGTTCAGCATTGGAGGGTGAGCTATGATGAACAGTTTCAAGGTAACAAGATTTTCCTCCATGAGAAAAAATCAGGGCTGACAAGCAATTAAAAAATGTAATCATGATTAATCTCATGAAATGTTGTAGTTAATCCTGATTAATCACAAAAACACAAAAGAAATATTCCTTTTTGGGGTCTATTTAAGTTTTACTCAAATGCAAATTTCCATAGAAAATGGTAACTCTGCATATCACAAGAAACTCTATATACATCATAGTAGTTTCTTCTCTAAAATGTGTCTCTTAAATTAAGAAATTAAGAATAGTGACTGCAAACCCCCATCTGCTCATGTCAATTATAAAATAAGGACTAGATCTTCTCTATGAGACACTTTTACTAGGTAAATAGGTAATAGGAATTTAGCTTTCATATTAGGCCTAGGCCAATATATATATATTTTTTCTGTCCATAATTCACAGCCACACATCACATACTGGACTCCATATCTCACCAGTAAAAGTGAAAGCATAGATTTAGGTTTAGGGCTACATTTGAACCAAAAGTTAATTTTGTAATATTATTTTGCTTGCTAGTCACTCTGAAAAGTCTGCATTCTTTCCTTACCAATTTGAGCCCAATTCTGTTATTTAAATACACTCTGTGAACAGCGATATATATTACATACATCACATTAAAGTGACAATGCATTAATGCATTAACATGTTAACAGCCCTAGAGAAAAAAAAAATTATCTTACAGAAACTCAAATGAGTTTTAAGGGATTAACCGGGCTGCTTTTTAATAAATCCATGAATTTAAAATGTGTGAAATGTTAAATAAGAATACACACAGCAGAAGGTCGGACAGAAAGTTAAGAGCTCTGTCAAGGACGTATGATGACTCACTACATTAGTGAAAATAAAACTAAACCTATCCAGCTACCACATGATTTAATAGGCTTGTCCCTGGTCCATGCCAGGGTTAGTGTTTTTTTCCTTGCATAATCCTGCACACAGACAAATAAACAAACTGTACTGAAACCATAGCTGTCTTGGCTGAGATAGCAAAATCTGCAGTGTGTGTTTCTAGAGTTTGGCATTGTGTGCTTGGACATTTATCTAGACTTAGATCCTTGTTCCCAAAAGAAAAAATCTGGTATTTTCTAATGTCAGTTTTGGATGAAAAACCCTAACCCTTGGCAGCACACATTTTTGGAGACATAATCACCAATAAAGGTAGTTTGGACTCACTTGGCAAATGCATTTCCACTGTAGCAGCAAACCTTCCAGGTTAGGTTGCAGCCAGAACAGCTGTGTTTAGATACTGCAGGTGGGCTCTGACACAGCATATTCACAGCTTATGTTTTAAACAAACACTGTGAAAACAGTATTGCACATTATGATAATGGATAGGAACCAAATTGTGGAGAAGTTTTGACTGGAGTGAAGAAATCTTTCCTATTTTAGCCTCACACATTTGTAGTCTAATAGTTGAAGAATGTAGAGTTTATGTTTGACTGGCACAAAGATTTTTTCTAGTATTCTGAGCCTTCTGGTGAACTTTTATGCTTTGCCAAGAAGGTGAATTAGGAAGATTTGTGAGCGATGAGGAATACTCTGTAACTCTGTTCTCATCATTGCTTCAGTGAGTTTGTGGTTTATATAGCACCAGAAAGGTTGGAAAAAGTAGTGAGCCAATAAGTGAGATTAATTAATTCTTTACATCAATAATACCTTATGGATGAACATATTCATTGCACCCTATATTAACACATTTATTGGGGCAATGTGATATTGTTCAGGACCAAGAAGAGAGTGAATGGTTATAAATTTCATTCTCCAAATGCATATGACATTCACAGTGACTGAATAAGTATTAATAAAAAGTTAAAAGAAATGGCCTAATTTACCTTAAAATGCATGCAACAACAATTACAGCTATACAACTTTGTGAATGTGGGGCTTGAATGAACTTCCATTTGCATCAGGACTAGAAAACTGTGCTGGAAAGCCCACTCATTTTTTTCTCTTGCCTGATTAAAAGGTCAAAACACTTATTTTGAAAACTGATGACTTTTACTAGGTGTTATGAGTGGAGCCTTGAAGAAGGCTATTCGGAAGGAAGAGGAAACATACTAGGCAAACAGCAACCACCATGAACATTTTATTTTTGTTTTGGTTATGAACAGCGTTTGTCAACCATTCAGCTGATTAAAGTTTGTCAGCTCAGTAGTCTCTTTCACTACCACATATGCTACACAGAATTACATGACAAAGCTAAAAGCATACTATACTTTCAGATTTTTTCTACATATTTCTGAAGGACATTAATTTGTAATCACTTGTGTTGAAGTGTTGGACAATACCATATATGGCTGCAGTATCTGTAAATAAATACATATAGAATGAAAGAAAGAAAGTAAGAAAGAAAGACAGAATGATCGAAGGAAAGAAAACCTCATTTAATACTAGACTGAAAATGTTTTAAGTCATCCCTATCAGACAAAAAAGAATTTACAAAAGCAAATTCTTAAATAAAAAAAAAAAAACGCATCACATTCCTGGAGGATTTGATTCAAATTTAAAGGTACTATGTAAATAATTTTGTATAATTTGTCATCTTGAACAAATTTGTAAAATTGCTTTTACATTGACCTGGAAAGTTCTGCACTGAGGTACAAAGTGGTATTACAACATAGCACAGTCTGAACAGGGTTCAGAAGCATGTGTGGAATGTTTTGAACAGACAGTGGAGAAGGTTGATCTGATCATGTTGTGCCATGATGTAGTATTCTGTTGTGTTCATCTTGGGCCCAACCAGCAGCTCAGAATTGTAGTCTATCTGTATCTCTCAAGACACGCCAGTTCTTCCCAGCTCTAGTAGTAGGTGAGTTATAGTCTATGTTACAAGAGAGATACAACAGCACTGAATGCTTGTTGAGCTGAGACTTTGTGAGACTCTGTGCTTACTATTTTACCCATTAGGTCTTTTGACAAGTTGATATATTCAAAGCAAGAAACAAAAGAAACAAAAGACAAAACAAGTATGATACACAGTGACATTTTTTTGGCAAGGTGACACTGCAAAGAAAATTGGATATGCCATCTGGAACATCAGAGAAGAGCAACGCACAAAAGCTAGCGGAAGACTGCTTCTCTCTGAGAGCGGCTGTCAGAAAAGAGGACAGGCTCTTTATGACCGTGCAGTGCGAGTCTACCCCGGCACGTCACTTCGTCTAACTAAAACGACAAATAAAATCCCACGCCAGAGTCCCATTCCTAACTCTCTCCAGGATAAACACCCAACCCATCATCTGCATGACACAACACTCTGGTAAAAGCCTTCAGTCCACAGGGAGGTAAAATGACTTTTTTATTGACTCACTAATCAATCCATGCCCATATTACAAACACATAACACAAAAGTAATGCATATTTTCCAACTTTTAGTATAACTCTTGATGAATGACAATAACTCAACTGGAAGAAAATGAAAGGAATGGCCTGAAGAATGTACTGCACTTTCTAACAGATTCATCATAAAAAGACTTGCTATCAATATAATATAATGTCGCTATGATAAACTGGCATATACTGTAAGTGAATACATCCATAAGCTAACAAACAGGCTAGCCTGGGATGCAGGGCAATTCTGAGTGGGAGGCACAGAGCTCAACTGCCTCTTAAAGAGCTTTTATGGCCGAGAAAAGGTGCTTAGTTTGGGCTATAAAGAATAAATAGGTGATTACTCTCAATGGAGCAAAATACCTCAAAGAAAAATGTTCTCATTTGCTGCACACAACATTTAAAAAAAAAAGAAGTGTGCTCACAATAACCCTTATGATGGCATGCAAATTAAAATCAACTTATTTATATTTCAGTGGTAGAACTGTGTTGTGGCTGTGGTCTACTTCTCCCCCGAGCACTTGTGGGAATTATAAGCAGGCTTGCTTTTATTAGATGTGGTTATTAGAATATTTATGTCAAACCCATGCCATTGATATTTTCTCAGGGTACGATGTGTCTAGTTAACAATTCAGACATGTCAAAAGTAAATGATCTGAGAGTCCTGTTTTTGTTTTATGTTCAAATGCCTCCGTTTATTTTACTGATTTAGCAAACAATACAGGGGGAAAAGTTCCTGAAGAAAAAGAGGAGCAATCAAGAACAATTGAATGGCTTTCAGCTAGATTGCCATTCAGCTAGAAGTAGTCATGCACCTGCCTACTTGCTCATCACAAAATAACTTTTTCTCATCCTTTTTTGATATTCAGCTTTTTTTGTTTTTCAGTGGAAATAAAAGATATATCCACCAACCTTGCTCCAGATTCTTAACATCTGCACCAGCACTGAATCAAAATATAATCACACACCCTCTTGGTACTCATGTGGGAGTGCAGTTGTCTGCTGCAAGCCAATATTTTGATAAACTGAGTAACTTTTCAGAAGTGTTAGTGTAATTCAGACATGTAACATGGAAACAGACACTGCGTCCGTTTACGGGCCCAGGCCCAGAATTCGCCAGCAAAGAAAAATATATGACAGGGCGACAGGGCCCTTATAAAGTTATGACTGGGCTCCTGCTCGATGGTGCTACTCTTTAAAAATATCATCCAACTTAATTTAACATCAAGTCTCTAATTATTTTGCCTTTGTAGGTTATTCTAGAAACATTTCCAACATCAAAATACTTTGAAATCAAATGGCAATTATTTGAACAAAAATGTACAAATGAACTGGATCATGCAAAAAATGCTAACTGGATCATGAAGGATTTAATCAATAACTTTGCACAAAGGAAAGGCCATCAAATGCAGTTATAATGTGAGAGAGCATCTTTTATGTGTTTAAATTCTTAGACCCTCAGGTTCTACGCAGTCATAACAATGAGTCACAGCAATGACTTAGGCCTTCGGTTGTTTGCAGCCATAGCAATGAGTTACAATATGTTACAGTGTGTGTCTTTCCAATTCTTGCGATGCGCATAGGATACGGTAAATTTTGTCAATCATCTTATTTCTTAGCTGTGTGCTGTAGGCAGAACGCTCCATTTATGCTATTTATGTTAGGCCTACTCAAGGACATATCATGCCACCATTTGCTGTAGTAGGAGTGCCCACTGGTAATCCTGATTTGGGGCCTAGTGTTGGCTTGTAACCCCACTTGTTACCCAATTGTAGCTAGCTGGCACAGTAGAAGTACATACATACATAACACTTTGAGACATATGCTAATGACAGCAATGAGCTTAGCGCCATTGCTAGCACCTCTGCCTTGCAATCCAGATGCAGGGCTAAGCTGCATAATTTGGTCATACAACACAGCATAGGTTGGAACAAGTATAGATATCCTACCTCATCGTAGACACTATCATTCTTTTCAAAGTCTCCAGTCTTCCTTGGCAGCACATGGACATGGACATGCTATAATGACAACAGTGGAAACAGTAAAGGTCACTATCAGACATTTCAAAGACAGGCTGGTGTTCAATAGTTTCACTTTCAGCATTCTGCATGTGTGAGTGAGAAGCAAAAGTGGTTATTTCACTATTCTTGACAAGCAGTAAATTCCACCAAGCATGCATCTGTAAACCTCAGAGGCCCTTACAGTCCTTTAAAAACTTAAATTGACTTTGTCACATGTCCTATTCTATTCCCTGCAGCTGCATACCATCTGCATGGTTAGATTCAGAATCGCAAGCACTCCTTGGGGAAAGTATGGATTTGAGTAATATTGTAACAAAAGATAGCAACAAACGGTTAGCAACCTCACTCAAAATATGGTGTAGTGAATAAAATGGATTTATGAACTAAAACCAATCAGAAATTTTATGTATGTATGTACTTATTTATTTACTTACTTTCTTACTATTATTTATTACTTACATAGCATGATATTTACAAGTGTACGTCCACAAACATTAAAGTGTGCGCTCACAGAGAACACAGAATTTCTAAATGCTCTCCACTCTCAGAAGAAGAAACTTTTTTTTGTCTCTGCCCCTTAATGGTGGCAATAAACAGTTTCTAAATTGTTTAGTCTTCTATATTAGGAGTTAATGCTTTTTGGAAAAATCAGAACCTAAAAAAGTCGACAACTGTGTCTTTTAATAAGACCACTGAGTTACGGGCCTCCTGATTTCAGCAAAGCTAGATTAATGTATCTAAATGTCACTAACACTTCTCTAATTGTCGTGTTAAGAAATTTGTAGAAAAAGAACAAATAAATTAACCTCCAGCCAGACACTTCATCAAGACATAGATGAGCTATGCTACTCATCCAGAGCAATATAAAATGAGTCCATGATTTCATCTGAGTTTTATTAGTCTGAGGAGACAAACACAAGAGCCTATGCGAATGAGGGTTGCTAACTGTTACAAACAAGATAACATGTTTGGAGGCATCTGCTTTGCTGCAATGCATTTCCTATTTAATGAGTCGATTTGCATAATGGTTGCATTATTAAGTTTTTCTACCTTGAGGACACTTTGATGAGGAAGAAAAAAAACATCACCACCAGAGCACAGTTTATCAAGAAGACATTTCAGATGTTGCTTAGCATTTTAAACCAATCTCAGAGGACATTTCAATGACTAGATCATAAAAGTGTATGCAACACGGAATGGTTTGTTCACATACAATATTAAACAGCATTCAAAGGTGAAATGGTGCTAGAAAAATAATTTTACGCTGGGCTTTTTTTTTCTGCAGAAAACCCAATTGTCCCTGACATCTACTAAACACCTCACTACTACACATAACTAGTTTTCAGAATATTGTGTGCAGGCAATATATTTTTGCACTCGAAAGGACAGTGATTCACATTTTGGAGACCTTTACTTTGTCTCACAGTCTGGCTCTGTCCGAACAGGATCAGTTCACAAAACTTGTCATGACTTTGCCCTCTACATGGCAGTGAGCTCAGTCATTCAGGCAGGAATCATACAGCTTTCAGTGGCAACTTTTCTGTAACGGTCATAAATATATAGTTGATGGAGATGAGCATGAATAAAATGAATAAGACACATTTGTTTGGGTGACCTCTCCACATCCCTGGACTATCCTTGACCTTGCGTATACAACCAGCAACCAGTGATTCAATGACTCTCTAATTGGAGCAGCTGTTTAGGTTAGGCTTCACTGGCAATCATTCTGTGTGTGTGTGTGCGTGAGAGAGAGAGAGAGAGTTTGTGTGTCTTAAAAACCCATAGCCCTGATAGGGTCATTCACTTTTGTCTGTGTATATTGGTAGATTTGAAAATCAACAACATCGATGTTCCTGGCGGCAATCTACTCAGACATTTCAGATAGAAACCTGTCTGTCATTGACACAGGGGCTTTGTGAAGTCCTTTCCCCTGGCCCTAATTAAAACAGATGTCCATTAATTAAATTGTGACTAAAGACAAACGAGGTAAATGGCTGCAGTGCTATTTATATTGTTTAGGTGAAATCTAGACAGACAGGCAGACAAATGTATTTTGTCATGAACAGCTGTGTTCCTTGCTGGAGCTGCAACTGTAATTATAGGAAGCAAGATCATTCCAACAAATACATCCATAACGAATATATCATCATGTTGGTATATTACCAACAATTTCTATAGTCTCATTTAATCCCTATATTTTCCATTTTGTTTATGGTAATTTAGGTTGTGTTTTTCCTAATCATTCTGGCGTAACTTTCATATGGTGATTGCATCATTATCGTTTGCCTGTTTGATATGTCTTAACTTTAAAGATGAAGAAGGGTATGTAAACCCATCCAAACAGTGAACTAACATTCTAGAGGCCCAGACAATGTCTCTAAGTTTTTTTCCTCTCTAACTTGTTAAAAGCTAAGACTTGCTGGGAAACTTCAGAAGGGCATGTCTCTGTTATGCCGCCTAGGTTGTTCAATAAGCCCAGCTTACAGAGGGGCCTACAGGGACACTTGTCCACATTCAGATATGCTTTTGAGATTTCAGACAGGGGAAAATACAGTAGCTTTCAACCTCCCCTCTAAATCCACCCTATTGACAAAGATAGCGATCATGGCCAATTAGGATACTCATTAAGAGTTTCTGTCACCAATGTCCGTTATTGCAGTTTGAACCCTTGGCTTAGGGAACTCTCCCTGATATCTCAGGGATGTGACTTTGATAAAGAAAGATCAATGGTTATAGAGGCAGGCTACATATACCCTTGTAGAAGTCATGTTTTATTCCTGAATTCAAAGAGAGGCATGCCAATAACAGACAGTGGTTGCTATGGCTACTTTTAGGGTCAGAATGCCAATCTTCAGGTCTAGGGGTGGGGTGAATCACTATCACTTCTCACTAGATGAATGTCTCTTCTCATCAATGTGATTCAATTTTATGCAACATAGAAAGGCTTGTTTAAGCGGCATATCATTTTAAAGAACAGGACTGCAGGGGATCAATTTCTTTGCTGATCAGGTAGTTTTACTTAGGATGCATCTGCACTGTGACCACTGTTTACTCCACGTCTACTCCACTCTGCCACAAGTTACTGTTTAGGCACAGAAAACAGTTTTATGAAAGGTTAATGCACATACAGAATTGTTATGAGTATTTTCACATTTATGACCAGCAAGAAATATGGAATCTTGCATGCTATCTATTTTGAAGAATATAAACTGCAAACATCAGCTTTTGGGTGCAGCTTGTTTTAATATAACCAAATACAACAGAGTAGCCCAATACTGCCAAAGCCCATAATATAACTGCGTCCTGCTGTTTTGAACAATAACCCCCAGAAATATAAATAAATAAATAAAAAAACAACAATATGGCGGTGGTCTCAGCATTGATTCCCTCAGTTCCCATTTACCTTTCTAGAGTGTGCACAGTCAAGATTATCTGATGTACTCTGCATCAGTGAGGCCACATAGGCTTTGCAAAGGAAGACAAATGATTTGTTTTTTTTTTAGTCACTGCCATATTTGCAGAAAGATAGAAAATAGAGAAACTCAATTCCACAATATTGATGCTAAAATTTGTCTCCAGTCTCTTGGGTTGCTCTAAGGCAGAGAGTAGGTAAAACTGCATTTGCCTCAATACAGTCTGAGGCCTTTATTCAATCAAGGGCAGATTTTTTATTACCTGCACGGAGCACCTGATTGCAATAATCCATTTGATAAATGGGGAGGCAGCACTGTTGTAGCAGGTGCACTATATGCAAGATAATATGTTTTCATAAAGGGACCGAAAGAATAAGTCCTCGTTCAAAATTAGTTTATGAAAATGGAGATTATTCCAATAAACTACGGAGGTGTGAGAGGAATCCCCCAGCATTGCATCTTTCATGCTATTATAATGATAGCATTAAAAATCATCACAGAATTTAACAAATGAAACTAATCTGGAATTAATCAAGCAAATGTACAGGATTTGCTTTCTATCTAAATGAATTCCTCTTAAAGGTCTTCCTGATTTCCTCACTGAAACGCATTTTACAAATGAAACAGCCACTACTTGAAAAAAAGACACAACCACACAATAATGATTATCTTCCCCATAATTGCTGTGTTTTGCTTGCACTAAAATGCCTTGACTGCTTGACTTGACCATTCATTCATTATTCACCGTGTTTGTTTTATACTAGATTTAGAAACCTCTCGAAATGACAGCAGGCCAGTAGGCAGAAAGTAGCCCTTTGTGTGTTCACCTCAAGATACAAAGCCAAGGTCCACAAAGTCTTCTCTAATGGACAAATAAACACACCCATCTTGTTGGAGCCTGACTCTAGATGGGCTGCAGTGATAAAAAAAAGAAAAAGAGAATACATCTTTAGCCTCTCTGGCGTTTTACACTAATCGAATGAATGTGGATCTGTTTTTGTTTTGCCTCAGCTTGGGAGGATAGATGTTCTGAGCATGCTGTGCAAGGCTAATGAGCATGAAGAAGACGGGGGAAGAGGAAACATTAACAACAACAATGAAAACAAGTCAAGCTGCTTATTATATGAAGTAGTACACCTCTCTTTTTCCTTTTCTGTCTCCTTTTTAGGAACGTGGATCTTTATGAATGCATAAGGATGACAATGCTGTAAAGACATATAAGCAATTCAACAAATGTATGAGAACTGAAATCAATGCAAGGCCACTGTTTTTACCACAAGATAAAAGGCAGTCTGCAGGTACAATAACATAATGATCAAAGGCAACAACTAAATAAACAACAAAATGAACACTTGGGAATATCTTTAAAACTTCAACTAAGGACACTTTCACATGTCTCCCTCTCAACCTAAATACTGGAAAATCTAACCATGCTTTCACAAATTTCCATATTCCAGTAGCATTCATAGGTGACTTTTTTAAACTACACAAATCCCTAATAACATTATTTATTTATTTATTATATTTTTTTCTAAAGATGTTTTTGTAATGTAGGTACACAGTCACACCAGAATGTGGCTGACATTGGAAATGAATGCTTTGCAGAAGCTTTTGCAAATTAATAATTTAATGGATTAATGGATAACAAATAATAATTTTAAAAAGTGATGACAAAGGTGCCAGCCTCCTGAAGGCACCAAATCTTTGGCAAAACACCAAAAGCATTCACCCATTTGGCATTTGCCTCTGAGTAATTAGTGTTACTGTCTTGTAATCTCATGTGGGTTGAAGCATTCATCAGATTTTGACACAGGGGAAAAGAACTAAACAGTGACAAAACAACAAAAACAAAGTAAAAATAACAAGCTTCACTGACCCAACACACCTCAAGCAGGGAAGACTGAAATCAGACATAAAAAACATTGGCCTCTCACTGTAAACAGACTGATTTAGAGCTCTTGTATGCTAGCCCTTTTCAAGTTGATCTTTTAGATAGAAGCTTATTGATTTAAATGTGTTCTGTGCACTTTTAGGTGCAAGAGACACTTTTTTTTCTTTTTTATGTATTGTTTTTGTAAAAGGCCAAAGGTGACATTACATTCAATATGCTTCAACTGTTATTGTTGTTATTTACCTAAATAACAAATGAAATTTCCAGTAAATGTCCAGTTTAAGGTAATTTCTCATCCATCACATTATTTTCATGGTTTTCACACTGACACAGTGACATTTCCCGATAACATGACTACTCGCTCTGGCCTTGAGAGTCCTCCTTTGTCTCCTGAGTGTCTCCATTGTATTTTATGCTCTGATCTAAAATTCCATCATTAACATTTCTATATTACATCTCAGGTCCAGACTGGAAGTGGCTCTCATGGCAAGTGCCATAAATGCATAATTAATACTGCACTTCATATGCAATAAAAAAAGACTGTGCACATTAGGGCATCATTATTAATGTATTTAATATGGTAATTAGCACAGTACTTAAAATTAAAAAAAAAAAAGAAAAAAAACTTAATTGCACAGGAATCACTAAGCTTCTTTCTAAACTTCATATTCAGGACAGGGTTAGGTAGGCAGTTTGTGTATGGTGTTATATAAATGTTTGTTGGGGATCTTCCCAGGAGACAGCACTGCCAGAGAATATTCCTAGGGGTAGCAGTGAATGGTAATACCACACACCTCAAATAATAATTAGCAAACAGATAATATATGTCGACTCGACTTCTGTCAAGTGCAGTGAATGCTTTCATATTCAGATGGCCAGCACTTGTGTGACCTGGAAATGAAATGGTCAGTGACCTTGGCTGTGTTGGCTCCATATTTTCAGTTCACTTCACTTCACTTACAGTGAAGGTCTGTGGCTAGACTACATTTTGATTCTGATGTTTTTCTTTAATATTTGCCACAAACTACAACTTTAAAAATTGCAATGGAATAATGACAACACTGATTTTAAATTGAATTCCTTGCTATGTGCTTATTGTGCATCAGTTCATATGTGTATATGGAAATTATTCACACCCCTTTCAATGTTTCACGCTTTGATACATTGCAGCCATCTCCTTGCAGTCATTTAAGTTCATTCTTTCATTTATGTTTTTCTCCTTAATTTACGCTCAGTACCCCATAATGATGGCAAAATACAGTTACATAAATACATAAAGTTTTTGGAAGTTAATGAAAAACAAAAAATATCCACATGGACATAAGTATTAACACATTCCTGTGTTCAGGAATTAAATTGTGGCGCCCTCCACTTCTTCAAAAGCATCTTTGAGAAAGGTCTTCACCATAATTGGTCTGCTGTGTTTAATTAAATAGCTTGGACATGATTTGGAAAGCCATACACCTTCCTGCAGGGGCAGACTGTCAATCTGTGCATTCTAGAAAAGCCCAGAACGGCCGTCCAATCCTACGAGCTAACCACAAAATGAACCCTGAACTGGCAGGGAACATGGAGAGCTTATTGGCTTACTTTGGATGGTAAACTAGTATAACTACACTGTACAACTAATAATTATGCCTAATATCACCGGAAAAGAGTGACCATCCTGAATGAAAGTCCTTCTGGGACTTTACGTCTTCCGTGCACAGAGCCCATTTGTCTAGCTCTCTAAAAACTAGCATGACTAAAGCCCTATCAAAGTTATAGATATGCATAGAAGATCAGCTATCAGTTAAAATTGTCACTAAAAATCTACAAGCATTTGTCTGTTCTCAACAAACATTTGTCTGTTCTGAACTGTTTTAAATAACATCAGATAGGCACAAGCAACAAAGTTCCAAGGTCGCCAACTCGCAACTCACCACTCACTCCCTCACGTAACCTTTCATCCTTTAATGTAGCCTATTTGTGTTGTTTTAATTGATGAAGAGATTCAAGCATTAACGAGAACCCAAGGTCACTCATATGCACAAGTACTGGCAGCTACGTTATAGATCATGACTGCCTCAAAAGGAGTACAAAGTTAGGTGTTGTTTTATTATGGCCAGCACAGCGCAATTGTCGGTCATACAGGTGTTACTGGAATTACTTTCTTCCTTTTCCATAGCAATATTTGGTCGGCGTCACCCGGGAGAAGAAAGAGGTCTTTGAAAGAAGGAAGGGGAAAAAACAGAAGATAAAAGACAGAGCTATAGAAAGTCTGATAGATGATCTGCAAAAACATGCAGCTCAGGACTTATTTAAACAGGGCTTAATTTGTGAGGAGCTGTGCTCTTGTATCTCAACATATAGCTGTTTATGAGCTTCTAGAGCTACCCCAACTCTAGTTGGCTGTTTGATTTGGTATGATGTATGCTTTCTAACAGTGGTGATGCTTTGAAATAACCTATTCACATGTTTATCATCATGGACACTGCCCACTCCTGGTTCAAATCCTACCTCACTGGGCGCTCATTTAACGTGTCATGGCAAGGACAACTGTCTGCAACTCACAACCTCACCACAGGGGTGCCCCAGGGGTCTGTGTTGGGCCCCCTCCTGTTTGCCATATACACCACCACACTGGGCCATGTCATCCGCTCTCACAGCTGCTCCTATCACTGCTATGCCGATGATACACAGTCATACCCGTCTTTCCAGCCAGATGACTCCACAGTCTCAGCACATATATCCGTTTGTCTCTCAGAACTGTTTACTTACATGAAGGATTCCACCTTCAGCTGAACCTGTCCAAAACTGAGCTTCAGGTGATCCCAGCCCATGACTCAATCTATCATGATATCAAACTCAATATGGGCTCTACCACTGTTGCCCCAAACAAGATTGCTAAAAACCTGGGTGTCATGATTGACGACCGTCTATCGTTTTCAGACCACATTGCCCCGGTAGCCCAGTCGTGCTGCTTTGCACTGTTCAACATACAAAAGATTAAACCATATCTGACCCAGCTGCTGGTACAGGTCATGGTCATCTCCCGCCTTGATTACTGCAACTCCCTCCAAACTGACTTACCAGCTTGAGCAATAAAACCACTCCAACGGCAGCAGCGCATCTGGTATTCACTCAACCAAAAAGGACACGTCACTCCTCTGTTTATCAACCTGCATTGGCTACCTGTATCCGCTCGAATTAAGTACAAGGCCTTGACCCTCGCCTACAAAGCCACATCAGGGTCTGCTCACACAAGACGATCCCAGTCCAAACGGTTCTCTGTCATTGTTCCTAAATGGTGGAATAAGCTACCAGCTGCTACAAGAGTAGGGCCATCCCTCTTGACCTCCAAGAGGCTTGCGAAGACTCTTCTCTTCCGCGAGAGCTTCCCCTCATAACAAAACTAACCCCTACTCATCTAAATAACCCCCTTGCACTGATTTTCTTGCACTGCTCAAGTGCATATATGGTTGTAAGTGTCCCAGCCTGGTGAAACCTTTACTGCAATATATACACTGAGCAAAGATAATCTGTGCAATAACTTGTATAACCAATGTACAATATTACCCTGTATTGAGACATATGTATATTAGACCTTTTTATATTTTACTGTTGCATTAGTACTTATCTGTTCTATTCTTTGCCTGCGAACTCTGTACACTTTGTATGCTATTGTTTATGTCCCCTCTTTGTAAGTCGCTTTGGATAAAAGTGCCTGCTAAATGTAATGGAATGTAATGTTTAAGTGTGTTGATTTTTTTTTTTTTTGGCTTGCAAAAACAAAAAACATTTCTCTCAAAACTGAACCCAAAAGTTGGTAGGTCTAAGATCCACATCCATTTTGATTATATCTACAGTGCTTCAACCTGACCAAGTTGTAGGTCTTGTAGGCCGTAGTTGTAGGTGTTAGGCAAGTCTGCCAAAGAGTAACACATACTGTAGGTCCATTTAGACCCCCATTACCAAAAATGTGACCTAATGGCATAGGCTACTTAGTATGAATGAAGGCATGAGGCAAAATAAAGCATCAACAATCTATAATGGTCATTTTTGTAAAATATGACACCTTGACATAGTATTGTTAGACAGTGAGTGTGTTTACATGCAATGCTTTGAGCTAATTATAGGCCAAATCTGATTAGAAATACCTCATGTAAGGTATCCGATTCGGATTCACCTCGATCATATTGAAATTTCAATCAGATTAAGAGAGGTGATGAACTTTTGATAAACCTATCGAAATAGAAACATCGCAATTGAATTCATGGAATAGATTTTTCTGTTTGCGCATGTGAAGGGATAAATGCGTGGTGATGCAAATATACGCACAAATAGCTTTAAAGTACTAGCGGCACCACAAAGTTATAGAAATGACCGCATGATAACGCAGATATCTTAGCTAGCATGCTTGAAAGTAACCTACATACTTCCATTAGCCAGCCAAATGGGTGAAATTTTATGTATTTGTGATGATAATGTAAGCTGCTGTCTCATAATCTTAATAGTTCAATGAGTTTAATTGTTACAAAGTTAATTTATGAACATATTTTAATCCATGACTGGCAGTAGGGTAAGGGGTGCTAGCTAAGGGACATCAGATGGATGTAAACAAAAGGACAACATGAGAAACCAGAGGCACCAGAATTTAATTTCTGAATGTTATATACAGGGTGTGAATACTTATGTCCATGTGAATATTTTTATTTTTCATTAATTTAAAAAAACCTCTACAATTCTGTATTTTGCTACCATTATGGAATAATGAGTGTTGATTAAGGAGAATACAAATTTAAATGACTCATGCAATGTAACAAAGGGTGAAACATTGAAAGGGGTGTGAATACTTTCTGTATGCACTGTATATAATAACGTAACAATAACACAATAACTAGCTCTTGAAGGGGCCACAGAATGGATGAACTGTATTTTATTCTTATTAAAATAGAATGCATTCAACTCTTTCACTGATTTATCAATAATAGGCTCAAATGCAATTACAAGCCTGCAAACTACAACCTTATATTTAGGCTGGAGATTGAAATAGATTTTACCAACCACAACTGAACTGTAGTTGATTTTCCGATCCAAGCTTTGTTCTAACCCATTTTTCAGTGGCTATAAGCACAATATTTACATATGAAGAAAGACACTATAATGCTTCTGATTCATGACAGCTTTATGGTCATGCACAACCTCTCCTAATTTAACAAGCGAAGGAGAAAATGTTTTTTCCATTCTATGATCCCTTTAAACATAAATTGTATTAGTCATAATTCAGACAGAGCATGACTGTCAAAAAGACGAATGGCCTAAACTGCTTTAGTCCAGCTAATCATGTGTTTTACTCTATGGCCTGTCTTTGCCCCCTTAAGGCTTATAGGCCTAGTAATACTTTTCCTTTTCATAAGTACACAAGCCAGTGCCTTTGTCAAAATAACATTCAATTTCATCATCAGAGAGGACACACACAGCTCTGTGCAGAGGTCCATTGATCTACCAATTTTTCTGAGACTGTTTTGACTACACTCCAACAGCAAGGCCAGCTAGACCAAACAGACCATTTTTATCAACTATCCTGCTTACCAATATACAATCAATAGAGCCTTAAATGCACCCTATACACCTTGTGAGGTTGCTGTGTAAAGCACTGTGTTTTTAGCATAAGGCACCACCCCCTTGTCAATGGCCAGTTATTTCCTTAGCCTCATGGAAATGCTCAGTGGCCCTTTGAGTCAGGCTGTTAGTGTCTCCCCACGGTTCAAAGCCAGCATCATCACACCTGTGTCTCAGACATCATGCCCATCTAGTCTCAATGGCTACTGATGACACTGATGTCTACTATTGTGAAGTGCTTTGAGAGATTATTCATGCAGTGCTTTAAATAAAATCCAGGTCCTCTCCCCTCCATATTGACCTTACCAATCTGGACAAAAAGACTAATGGGAGAATGCTGGTATTCAAAGTATTCAAGGAAATTGAACTCACTTGACACCTCACTTTGTAACTGAAAACCGGACTCTATTGCTAAAAGACAGCAGTCAGTAAGGACCGGTAATAACACATAATGCACCAACAGCTCCACCACCCTCTAAGCTTGAGGGCTCTGTAAGTGTGTGCACTAATTACAATTAAATCTGCACAACACACCTACGTCACCTGTTGTGAGTTTCATCAGCAACAATGATTATTCCAGCTCAAGAAACAGAGTAAATCAACTGGCCTTTTGGGCTAATGATAAAAATATATCATAACTATAAGGAGACTGTTACTGAATTCCAGGGATCCCACACCCAACACCATTGGCTGTACAGCAGTGAAGCGAATGAATGGGCAGCTCCAAATTTCTATTTGTTGCCATCATTGAAGGTCTGTTAACAACAAGAAAGTCTGCTTCAGAGAGCAAAAGCTCCAACATTTACCATGTCCGTTTACCAAGACATCATTGAGAGAATTCCAAGCAGCTACACTGCTGCATGGTATGTCAGCTGCATTGTCTTGAACATCAAAGCTCTCCAACATTTAGTAATCACTGATACCTAACTCCCTTCTCTCCTGGACTTCTGTAACACCTGTTTAGTGTGTGAGGCAACCAGCACTGCGGAGAACCCTACTTCTCCCTCACAAATCCTCTTCAGTCTCTCCATCTGGGAGTTACCAGAGCCTCTAAGCCTGTGCCAACAGACTAGGCAACAACTTTCCACATAAGGCTTTAAGGATACTGAACTTCCTGCAATCTGCACCTGAAGTCTCTGGACTGTAATTGACCTATTCCAGCCTCCTGTTAGTGTAGACAGTAGTGTTAGATTGAAACATTAGTTGGAATATGGGTATGCAAACATTTCTGTTATTATTCACAACTGAGGACAAAGGGTCAAAAGTAAGGACAATGCTAATCTTTGTGAATTTCCCCCTACAACCCTCACAAAAATAACTGCAGTTTCTGAAGTGTTAAAAGAGAATTTTTCTTGAGTGCAAAATTGCAGTATTTGCATATTTGTTGTCTGATAATTGATAATAGGCCTACCAGCAATGAATATAGACTATGTGTGATGTGTGATTAGTAGCCTAATTTAACCTTAATATAGTTGATGCAAGTGTTCCTGACAAATTTGATCGCTGTAATGTGAGAATAGGCCACTGTGCAGTCTATCCTTTCACATTTCAGCGTTACCCCCTAGAAAGCAGACTTCAGGCATTACAAAACTAAGCATTCTAAAACAGTTACTTATAAACAATGTTTGCCATTACGTGAAGCAAGTGCCAAAAATCCAGACAGACGCCTAAAAACTGTCTATCTATCTATCTATCTATCTATCTATCTATCTATCTATCTGTCTGTCTGTCTGTCTGTCTGTCTGTCTGTCTGTCTGTCTGTCTATGTTGTAATCTATGTTGGTAACATGCCTGCAAATGTCAAACCAGCAACCACCTCCTTCCATAAAAGGATTAGCCTTTTATTACTTTATTTGCAGTTATGCTTTATGTCTCATTTGAGTCACTGGTACAATAACTCATGCCACAGTGTTAAGTTCAATAATCCATCCATGGCTTGCATTTCTAAAGGGCTGTGGTTGCCAAGGGCAGCTCTGCTTGACGGTTTCTCATTGTTTGTCTTTACTTGGTCATTGCACTCTAAACTTGCTGGCATGATAAATGGTTGTTGTGCAATAACTAAACAAGTTGTTCAACATTGTCAGTTGTCATTGTCAAGTCAACATTGACAGGAAAACGCATCCCGAGACAAAGAGGCTCTCAAAATTAGAGCACCTTATAGTAACACAACTGTTGACTTTATGCTGCCAACTAACTAGAGCTAAGAAACCATCTCATTTATGTGATATACTGACTTCAGGTGACTGTGTGCTCCTAAGACACTATATGCATCCAGTGGCCCCCTGCTGAACCCCTGTGTCACACCATCACATCCCATTCTTACCTAAAGAGCTATAGACAACGTATTTAAAAAAAAAAAAAAAATGATGTGTTAAATATTTATATGCCAAGAGTTTGGGACCTGCAAATGAAATACAATTATTATTTAATACAAGATAACTGTCACAGAGGCCTCATGATATATTTAAAAGAAGAATGTTATTAAGTCCTCACCTTCACAGTCTGGCCAGCTTCAGGGCCATCCTTGTGGGAACAGAATGAGATAATTAGGATCGGTGGGGAATTCAGGCATATATTGGTTAATAATTCAGTAGCATTTAAATTTCAGATGAATCATAGCACTTCCACACAACCAAAAGAAGAACCTTCTCCTGAGTGTGTGAGTGAGTGAGTGTGTGTGTGTGTTCGTTCTTGGAATTGAATAATGTGTTATGGCATTGCTAACATCACGTCACTTAAAGTTCTTATGAAATGTGGCATTTAAAGGTTTCCTTGGGCAAACATTTCACACAGCTCAGGCCATGAGAAAATTAAACAGCGACACTGTTTCATAAGAGCAACATAATGGAGATTTGTTTCATAATCCAGGCTAAAGTAACACATAGAAATGAAGATGATGTTACAGCAAGACCCCCTTGTGAGTCAGTGAAATATTATGATAGACTGTGTTAATGAGATACAAATAGTAGGCCTACAAGATATAAATAGTGCATACAGTTTTTCAAATCTAGTACTTTGCCCATGTTTGTATGGCTGTGGGTTCAATCTACTTATTTACAGTGCTGTTCATTTCTTGGCTGTCATGTTAAATCCACAGACAATACCTGCCAACTAACAATCAACAAGCATAACATACTTCGAACATCACAAACCGATTCAGTTGTGAGTCTCATTAGGAAGTTAAAGGAAATATAGAAATACAGTCTGAAATACAGGATTTTTTTTGCCGTTAACAGCAGTATTGGCAGACAGAGAGAATCAAATCTGAGATTATCATACATATCAACACTTATGCACAACCACCCCGGAATAAAAAGAAAAGATCTGTTCTTTAAACATGAGACAGAGAAGAAAAAAACAAGGCATGTTCTTATTTTGTTCCAGCAGGTGGTGTTCTTCTGTTTGGTTCTCAATACACTGGGCCCTGAATTATGTATCTTATCACAATCAACAGCAAAGAGATTATTGAATCACCATAAGGAGCTAACAAAGAGAAATCTAAAATGATGTGCGCCCCATTCTTTATAAGCTGTCATATTAACATTTATTATCAAAGTTGCCGATGTGTGATCATTGCCATGGCAACAGCCACATAATAGAGTAAGAACGGAAGTCATTGGCCTTTCTTGGAGATGAATCCTCATGTGAACTGAAGGAAACATAAACTGCTAATTTTTACACTAAGTCGTGTAGCTCACAGCTGTGGTTAGTGTTTCGTATGTGCTGTGTAAGCCTATGGCTTGTTGCCTCTGACTGAGATGTGTGTGAGGGGAGGGGGTGGGGATGGGGGCTTACCTGTATGGCAATGGTCAAAGAAGTCCCGCAGAAATGTTGTTCCACAACGTTGGACACTCGCTGCGTTGTGTTGAACAGATCAGCCACCTCGTCTGGGCGGAGGTCACGGAAGCGTTCCACAGGGCGTAGGGGACACACTAAAACATCTGAGAGGTGGTGTCATAAAGGAAAATATGAAGATGAGGTTTCACAGAGGAAGAGAGGTGGGAGGAGCAGAGCGAGGTTGGAGGGTCATGGCTGGTCTCATAATAATACTGTGTCTCTGTGTGTGTGTGTGTGTGTGTGTGTGTGTGTTGGGGCTGGGGTTATAAGGTCAGGATGATATAATTACAATATGCACCTCTGCAGGGAAGGGGCAGTAACACATCTGAGACCACAGATGACATGGCCTCCTATGATATGGAGACCACAGATGACATGGCCTCCTATGACTTGTGAGCATGTAGAAGTAAACAAGGCATACATCTCTCTATGCCAAGGACACAGGATTGAGCTTTAGATGGTGAATCAAGAGTGCATAGGAGACAATCTATTACAGAATTAATTAATTCATACTCTTACTCGGTCCACCCATAGAATACTTCCAATAGAGACTAAAAGATGAATGGATGGAGGAATTCATGAGCAGAGATAATGTATGTGAGCCTGCAAACAGGACAGTTTTCATTTGTAATATGTAAACGGCACCTGTTCACACATTAATCTCAACATCTCCTGAGGGAAAAAAAAATCAGGGAAGCAAAGGGCTCAAACTAAGAGACTACAAGGGGGAAACACACAAGGACAAGACAGACTACCTTCCTTATTCACATGAATAGTGAAGAATGAACTGTTTTGGAGACAGTCTTCCCCCCACAGCCAGTAGAGAACACATTCTCCATGTTTGTTTGAGCAGTGATGACTAAGTGTTGCGGTACAGCAAGCCAAACAACTAAGGCATCGTCACATGTTGTGGTGCAGAGTACAACTTTACAAACAAGCAAGCAAGGAAGCATAAAACCACACAGTACCAAACTTTTAACTCTTAAAAAGGTCCTGAAGGGTTTCACACACTTTGAGGGAAGTTTTGCTTTTGTGCAAAAGTAATCAAGCGATCAAGACACCCTTGATGACTGTGTAGCATTTTGTGTGCAGAGGTCTAAAGGTGGAAAAAACATGGCGCATTTGAGACTGGGACACCAGATCAATATACGCCTCCAGGCAAGCAAGCTGGCAAAACCGCTCTCCTTGTTCGCAGAGAACAGAAAAGATCAGTGAACTCCTCAGTTCAGGGTAGTTATTTTTGACAGACATCCATTAAAGGGCCAAAAAAAGATGCAAGATGAAAAGAAAATAGGGTTCTAATAATGACAGTTGACTCACCTCCTAAAAACTAAAATTAAAATTATATTGGCATGTGATCTTTCACGTTTCACACAAATAATCAAAGCTGACAGACAAGGCTTCCATAAAGTAACCATTTATCATATGTTTATACTTAACTCTAATCACTGGCCCATGAGAGCAAAGAAAGAAAAGAAAAAGAGTTCATGTGGGAAGAAAAGCAGAATTAAAAAACACACACACACACTGATTAAATCAGCTCCAGAGTTCTCGCAATATGTTATGGAGTCATATTGTAATTCTCTGGCCTAGTTCTCATAGCAAACATCTTAATTAACTGTGTTGGGTAAATGTATTGTGTATCTGACACACACACACACAAACACACACAGAGGCAATGCCATCACTGTTAGCAGAGAAACGAGGACTGAAGACTGATCAATAAATGAACAGATAAAACATATAACTGTCTAATCACTGGAGTGAGAGAGAGTCAGCAACCCACAGGCAGCCAGGAAGAAGTCATCACAGTGAGACGTAGTGGTACACAAACCACTGTCTCGGTAGGGTTGGGGTGGATGATTACATCTCCAAGTTCATGGCACAATGGTTACTGAATTCATCTCTGGAGAAGGAAATGTCTGAGCAAATGATCAGTTTGCCCGTCTTTCATGTGCGGGGCTCTGGAGTGAAATCAGATACACATTAAGTGATATCTTTCCTTTGCACGTGTCTGCGACTGTGAATGTAAAACTAGGGAGAGACTTCATGAGCGAGACGAAAGAAATATCTCCTATTTCTTGCAGAGCACTGACTGGATGGCCAAATCTGCCTCGAATATTTCAGCTAGTGGAAGAGAACTGTGTGGGTAAGAAACTTCCGATGTTTGATGTTTTAAGGACTGCTTTTGTAGTTGGGAGACTGACATTCGATGACAGCCATTTGCAGTTCAAATATTGCCACAAGTATAACAGCTTTTGTACATTGAGCCAACGCAAAAGGGTGCTATCAGACAACTGAACAGATGCATTTTACAATAAGGTAAATTCCCAAAATGCCCCAAAATATAGTGATTGATTTAAAGTGTTATCTGTCTATGAACGTTATGAACGAATCAGTTGAATACTGCACTATTTCAATTACATATTGTACTTCTTAATCCTCTCGTTCTGAACTTAGACAAATTAATATACCCCACATTCATTTAACAATGAACAATTTAGACGAGGAGAAAACATCCCTATGTATCCCTATCTCATGTTGTTCAGAACATGGCACTAGCAAACACAAAGACATGAACAGCTGGCAAACGTGAGCCTTGATGTGCTTTTTGAGCAGAGGCAGATCAAGTAATTGCTTTCTACATCCCACTTTTAGCCACAAGGCTACAGAGATGGGGAGCTTAATTTAAGATCATAGGAGGAAGAGTGGCAGCTCCAAATCCAGAAGCCTCCCAGGACGTGAGGAGGAAAAAGACCTAACAAACTCACTTTCTCTCTCTCTCTCTCTCTTTTTCTTCTATTCTTCTCTCAAAGGGTCTTTCAAGGAAAACAAGAATAAGCATGCATTGTCACGGCACATCCTCTTTTAAGTGTATCTTTGTTGAATAACAACACCTCACAGTTCATATGCCTGCTTCTGACACCTTAAAGGCACCTTGAAGGCACCATAAATACATTGACACCATGATTTTAAAAGGACACTGTATACAAACCGTATGTATAGTAGTGCACATGGTTGTGGACATTGTTAAGACATGCATTACATGTGTCTATGAGAGTCAGAGAGTTTGGGCTTCCATTTCATTTAAAAAGGCTTGTGAGCATGACGCAGTTCTCAGTTCTGAAGTAGCATACCATATGTAGACTATTAGTGACCTAAAACTATCCTCTAAAACTACTTGCCAATGACATGCATTAAAGACAACAATGGCAAAACATCCAAGCAGGATGTTGATAAGATAATGGATTAACTGGCATGTAGTTATATAAAATGTCAGTCTATCACTGAGAACAGCATTCAAGGCAGAAATGAAGGTGAAGCAAAGAGAGAAACACTCTCTTAATCTTTTGCATTGAACGCAATCTGACTCAATGTCAATGTGCCATAATAAAGAAATTCTGTTTTTTTAATGCCTACAGCTGGAAACTGAGGAGAAGAGGGTAATAAACCCCCATTTTGATCTTATTACCCTCGTCAAAATAGTTATTTTACCACTTTCATCTAATTCACTCTTAGGGTCAATGGCTACGGAATCTGCAGTCATGTAGATTATCTGCACACTGCCTTCAGAATTACTTGTTTTGAGGGTAGCTGCTGGCCGCCGCATGTTTCTCGACGGGGCGCTGATACCACCTGAATCTGTGTGAATCGTTCATCCCAATCTATGCCTGAATAAAATGGAGCGGCCTGGAATTAGGAGTTATTAGGAATTAAGGAAATAAGAAAATAAATTAATACAGAGCAAAAAGATCAAAAAAAGATCAGCAATGGCAAAGCCGCTGGCCAAGCCTTGGAAAGATGATGGGAGGACATTTCTGCCTGGCTGGAAATTAAAATGGCAATTGCCACAGAGGGCGAGCCTAATGATATTTAATGCAACAATTAGCGATTTGCGGAGTGAGTGTGACATGGCAAATGGTGTGGGATTGAGGGTGAAGGTGTGGGTTAGGCGTGGAGAGAGGAGCAGGCCAGCATGTGATTTTCGGAGGCAGACGAGGCCCTAATGAAGTACATCTCTTGGGAGCTGGGGCCTAACCAAGTGCAGGGGATGAATTATGGAGGTGTGTGTGTGTGTGTGTGTATGTGTTGGAAGGGGGGGTCTACTGTAATAGAGGCTTGTAGGGAGGCAGACACTGGGTATGGGTGTAACATTGCCAGCTGAGAGATCATGTGGGTTCTGACTAAACACTAAGCTGCAAAATATTGACTACTTTCTTAAATAACTCTAACTACTGCTACTTGTAGTGCATATTTTCGGATACAAATAATAAATGACAAAAGATACAAATAACATACATAATAAGTCCCTACCACACCGTGTTTACCCGTTGTTTTTGAGATATGAGTCTATATGAGTTTGTGTTGTATGGTGCAGGTGAAAATGTAATACTATCTTCGCTGTCTACCAATGAAAAGAAATAAACAGAGAAATCAGGCCAATTTGAAAAGCTTGTCTGTGTTAGGTTATCCTGCCTATGTCTATGCCATTGGTGGAAGGCACTTTATTATCGCCCAATCCATGCTCTCCTGTATTTGATTATTGACCGCCTGGCTATGCCAGATCACTGAATATCCATGAAATGAAGATAACAGGCAAAACAGCAACAATTTTATACTGCAGTTACTTTTTGGAGAAGTCTATTATTCATTCTGTTTCCAGCGCATTTCAAAAAGAATGGCATGCCATTCAGTACAGTGTAATGACTTAATTTTATACATCTATATTTAATCCTTCTCTTAACCTAGAGAACCCTTTTCTTAGTCTAAAAAAACAGATAGAAAATATTTTATTATTCTGCTGCCAATTATTCTGTGGACATGAAGGCCAAAGATGAGTCTGTATAGACACTGTGTCTATACAGCCCTGCCTCCCTGCCGCAATAACCTGACACTAGAAACACAAAAAACAAAAGCTACGCCGCAGAACTCATCTGACACAGCTCTGAGGTAGCCGTGGCTGACAGCCAAATAGACACTTCAGTGTTTTTGATCCAAAACGATGTCAACAGCACCTTGTCAGCTGCACACAAGTGACACTGGGTAATTTTACGGTGAGGGACAAGCAATCCCATGTGTGTGTGCTGCCCTGCCTCCCTGGTGCACTACTAAAGAACTAAAGGAGACGCGCTTTAATAAAGTGTTCCCTGACAATGTTTTCCCCACAGGCCTTTTTCTAATTAACATCATTAATTCAACCTCAGATGTCTCCTTTTGAAATGTTGTCCTCACTGATAACCTGTACCCACTGGAGAGATGCACACTTTCAGACAACAAAGAGAATGTAGCAACTAAACAAGCCAAACAATCACTGACAACAAACATAACATGAAGTAACATGAATAGATTAAAACGAATCAGTGGAAGAATTCTGTCATGGACGACAGTTTTTAATGTTTGCTACTATATATTTTAAAGAGTACATGAATTGAAACCACACAATGTTAATTCATTAGAAATTATTTTCATACTTTGTGCCGTTTTACTGAAAAGCTTTTGCTGCACTGCTCCAGGGCAGGTGAGGCTACATTGTTCAATCAACACCATGAAAACCTTCAATGTAGCATGAAAACTATTCTTTTTTCAAGATACACATGTAGTATGCTTGTTAGTTATGGCAATTTCAATGTCTCTCTCCTCCCTGGTCTATGCACACGTCATGGTGAAGCACTTCGCTAGCCCACCACTCATGGGTGTCCACTTGGCTGTCCATTCCTACACTGGAGCTGACTCACACACTTGAAGGCATAAGGGGGCACTTGTAAAGCACAATGCTGCACAACAAATTCACAGGTAATCAAGTCCCCTTAGGCCTTATTATGGAGCACAATTCAGTTTTTGGAAAATAAAGGTCCCCTTCAATTATATGTGTCCATGATACAAGTGAGACCATGGGGAGCACAAGCACTGAGGGAACAGGTGTTGGTCAACCTAGCTGTTGAAATGTGGGAAAAAAACAATAATCATTTAAGTCTCTTTACTGACACCAGTTCAAAGTAAATGGCCCTGAATATAGCCTTGTAGGCATGATAGCAAGACACAGTACTTCCTAGTTGTGAAAACAACAAAGTGCTTGCATGAAGTCCATTATAAACATCTTGGTTCATTTGGCTTTCAGTCTGGGCAATGCATACAGAACTGGAGCTTGTTTTTAATTACTGAGCACGCAGTCATTATTACATTTGTTGTTGAACGTTGGAAGACAAACATGTCTAATTAAAGGTTATGAGTTGTACGGTATCTCATAAAAAATGTAAGCTTTAATATGCTTCAGGGTTGTGCGAGGGGTATATTGTGACAGGGTGGTTGATTTACAGTATCTCACAAAACTGAGTATACACATTTTTGCAAATATGTTGTGGGGTTTAGGTATCAGCTCTATCTTCAGTTTGCAAGTTCCTTATTTGGGCCCTGGAAGACCGTGTGATTGCACCAGTGCTCTGCAATTGACCTTGCTTATACTGATCAAACCCAAAAGGAAGATACCCAAAGATATATCTACAGAAGTCTTTTCAAATGCTTGCCTCACTGGAGACAATGTTTTAAGACTGTGGAGCTGGGTGTTGGTAGGCTATAATCCATACTGCACCCTAAACACACAACTGACAGCGTACAAACAAGAAAGAAACTGGTACCCATCATGTTCCTTTCAGATGAACAAAGCCTTGCTGTAGTAGTCTGAGTGTGCTGTTGGCATGAGATGTCTGTGCATTTTAGCATTCAATGCGGATCATTCATCATCGGGAGCAGCAGCAAAGCTATGAGCAGAGAATTTCATTCCATGAACAGATGCAGATCCAGGAAATGCAACAACATGTATGGATAAGGAAATGCAACAACATGTATGGAAGACTTGCTATAATTATCTGCAGGCCACATGCAGAAACACCTCATCCAAAACATATGAAGATATATCAGACAACACAAGAAAAACACAAACAGAAATATACACAGAGACATGATGCAGAGCTATACAGACACAGACAAAGAGCCTGACGCCCACACACAAACACACACACACACACACACACACACACACACACACAGGAGGACTGCCTTGAATAATCAATCACTCTCTTCAAAACAGAGATATGGGCACTTCAGTGGACATCCACATCACAACTGTATTGTGGGAGAAGCTAAGCTTGAAATTAGCACTGCACAAGTTCATATTCAAGCCATAAACCTGACAGGAGCACATTTAACACATCTGACAGATATATCGCCTGCTCACTGTGAGCACACACACTTAGCCCAATCAGTGACTGGGGGGAGACCAAATTATGGCCATCACATGCTTGAGCACTTACAAGATCAGATATTCTAATGGAACACATTTTATTACAGGGCTGGGACAAATGGGGCCTTCTTAATTCAGGGCAATGTTCTTTTTATTAAAGTTCCTTTCAAGCTAGCACAGAGATGATCTAGTGCTATAATGAATAATGATACTACTACTACAACTACTATAGTAATCGTAATAATAATAATAATAATAATAATAACTAGAAAAGCACTCAGAGAGCACAGACCTCCACTAAGGCAATATAGGGTCACCGACCCAATATAAATTCCAGACGGTGTTACGGATCACCACTAAAATTTAATTACCCACGTTGTCCGAAAATTTCAACCAAAACATAACCTCCTTGGCAGAGGTAACAACAATAATATAACTTCAGTCTTAGGACATAGGATTCTCGACATGACATTCAACTGAAATGAAAAAAAAAAAGCTGAGAATGAAGAGATTTCTCACGCCACAACTCGACTTCCATCGTTAAAAAATAGGATTACCTCTCCTCTGTCAATATCGGGAGCACTTCTCATTCGATACCAAGAGTCTTGGGCAGGCCTGTGCCTCTGCAATTATCACTGAACTGTCAGGTAGGATTAGCATCCCGTAAGCCACTCTGAGCAATCGGCAATGAAAAGAAGAAGGTGTGGGGGTGGGGTGGGGTGTATGAAAAAAAGCCCCTGAAGATATCCGGTGAAATCTGCAGACTCAGTAGACAATAAAGGCCCCCATTAATGATAAATGGCAGCACATGGGGTGGCCTCTCTTTCTTTTTCAATTCATCTTGTTATGTATTATATAAAAAATCCCATTGATCCTGTCTATGTTGTTTATATTCCTGTTCTCCTCACACAAACAGTCACAGAAACAACTCAGGGCTGAAGAATTGACAGGTTTGTCTAAAGTAATCAATTCTATTGCCCATCAGGCTCTGGAGCCATCCTCTAAATCTGATATGATTAAACAAGGAAAGGCTTGTGTGTGTACATATATGTGTGTGTGTTTGTGTATGTGTTGGGGGTGGTGGTGGTTGGGGTTTGTTAAGGTGCTGGGGGTAGTGTGTGAGAAGAAATCAATAGCTGTGGTAAACGTTTCTAAAGAGCACGACTGTGAGATGAGATGGCATGGAGTAGACCAGTCTCAGGCGAGCAGTAAGGACTGTTAGACTACTGCAGCCTCTTTTATGGATCACGAGGTTCCAGCCGACAGCAAAAGGGGAAGCGCTCTCTGAAGACAGTACTATGTCAGCCACTGTGCCTTTGCATCGTCATCCCTTAAGGTTCATTTTCCCAGAGTAAACTTACCTCGCAGACAGCTGGCAAGGTCAGCCTCTGTGAATTAGCAAGGGCTCACATGCTACTGCCTATGGGAGACCAGACAATAGACGCGGGGGATCACGGAACATGAATATCAATGGTGCTGTACTACTTGTTATGTTTTGATTCACCGTGTGTCTAACTTTATGTAGTTTGAGTTGTTAACTTGACTTGAGCTCTTTGGTATGCAGACAGAACATGCTTGGGCAGGAAACGGCTCAGTAACAAAATGGAGGCTTTCATTTAGTTGGTCCCTACTGACATACCTAAGGGAGTGGCACAGCGGCACACTGCAGATGATTGTGTGTGTATGTGTATGATCTGTATATGTGTGTGTGTGTTTGTGTGTGTGTGTGTGTGTGTGTGTGTGTGTGTGTTGCTTTTCAACCAAATTAAACAAACATCCCCATGTTTCATTTTTTTGTGTTTAGAGCTTGAAGATCAGACATGTTTGGAACAGCAGTGAATTTGCTCCCCAATGGCAGGAGAGCGCGCAGTGACAAACCAGCACTTTGTGCATTGTGTTTCTGACCATCTGGCATGTCGAGGGAGTGAGAGGTAAACACTGAAATGACACAAGTCTTTGTTGTCTCCTGAGATGAAAAGTGCTCAAATATTTACACAAACTATTGTCAAAACGTCTTAGCAAAAAGTGACATTTTCCCCCTGTCTGGGTAGTGTTTTATGTGAATAGCAAGAGAACTCCCTGATTAAAACCACATGGGAATCAAATTTTGTTTTCGTTGCTTGTAAAGACTGGCTGCAACTAATCACAAAGCAATTGATTGCTGAACTTGTATTACTTTTTGTGCAACTGAGTATAGTAATCTATTACAGTTAAATACATGAGCAATTAAACGACTTTTATTCTGTTATTTTAAAAAAGGGACCAGCACAACAGTAGAGCAACAAGTAATAAGTTATAAGTCACTTCCCAAAAGTAGTAAGAAGTAACCTTATTACAATTTAATGAAGTAACTAGTAACTTGTAGTAACTTCCCCAAAAATTCTTGCCATAGACAGATGATAAAGTGAAGCTGATTGTGTAAATGCTGATCATTAGGTGACCTGGACAGAGACAGCGCCCTTACAATACAGACTGCTCCAAGTTACAGTTATTTCACGTGTAAAATAATGTTAATTATTTGTAAATTATTTGAAAACTGAAACTGAACTATCACCTTGGGTGTATTTATATTGCCAGAACAGGTCCATCCAATTTAATATCATCATCATAAGGTCATATCTAATCATATTCATATTTAATATCAATATCATCATATTGCCTTATGCAAAAGTATGAGGTAACTGACCCATAACACAAAATTACTGCAAGCACACACTGGTTTTAAACAAGGACAATGGTAAAAAATCTAATGATCAGAAAAAAAAGTTTAGTATAGTACAAATCAAGAGCCTGCAATAGATCTTCCAACAGAGAAAAGAAAAATGTTCTTTGGTAAAGCAGCCATTGATGTAGCAGAAATCAAAGGTTCTAAAGTAAAAAGGGAGCATTTCGAATCTAGTCTAAATGGCAATTGTATACGATTCTCAGAAAACATCTTTTTAGAAGAGAAATCCAAATGAAAAGGCCTGGAGCGATTGATTTTTTTTAGACTGATCACAATAAAAAGCCTTTGAACAGGCATTCAACCAACACCGCTGAATGTGAACCATTTTCCCTTTAACTAAATGTGCCTGGCTATGTAAGGGATAAAATTGCAGGGTGAAATAAAAACAATGAAGGAAAAGACTAAAATTACAAAAGGAAATGAACAACTTTACAATTGAAATAGTTTTACTGTACTACATTTAAAAAATGTAATGAGAAACTCTATCATAGAGCATACCATGCATTTCAGATGCTTGGAGGAACTTTAGATTTTTTTGTGTTTTGAGAACAAGCATTTCTCCTTTTTTTGCTACAAGGAAAAAAGGCAAATGCACAAGGGAATGCTACACTGATCAAAGCATTAAGCCAGCGATCAAAAAAGCGTGGGGTCCCCGGTGGTACACCCATGTTCTCCTGCAAAGTGTATTCCCTCGTGGAAAAACAACAATAATAGTACAATGTTCCGGCAGTGTCGCCCCTTGGATCACTGTCACCCACATCTGAGAGTGTGACAGCAATCCTCAGGGACCACAGGCTATGAGAAAGCAATCCATATTTCAGCTAGATAATGATTTCAAAAGCACAGCCTCGGAGGTTGCCCAGCCTCTCAGCATTCCCAAATTTAACAGGATTTGTTGAAACTTTGCTGAGGATTCGAGCACAGTTTCAACTTTGAGGTAGAAAGTCACGACAAAAAATGTCCAGACTTGTGTGATGTTTTCAAGGAGGAAAGACGGATAGAAAAACAGCAATGGATATCAGAATTCTTTGCTCTGTTGTTTTGTTCACAACATAATGTCCACAAATCTTTTCAAAATTCGGCTTCATTCATGGTGGGGGGAGTAGCCTATGGACAAATGAGAAACTTCTGGTAAGGGACTCTGTTCCCAAGCATCTGACAATCTGACAATCTTACAGACCAATCCTATTGACACACGCTGAGATCACTGAGTGATAGCTGTGTTTATCTATCATACACAGTTCTAGGGATTGAGTCTGAAACTGCTCCATGAAGTGAAGACAGTGCCCAATTTAAGTAAACCCAAGTCTGAACAACGATAACCGGATGGCGTGTTATAGCTTAACGAATCAAAATCACAAGTGAAAATGAATGAGAGAACAAACCAGTTAAATCAGACTAGTTTCATTTTTGTGCAAGGTTTTTTTTTAGCATTTCAGAAACATTGCTTGTTGGTAACTCTGATTAGGGTCCAGTAACATAACTATGATTCAACTTCATTAGTATTAGTTCCCCTATCATCCCCACCTAAACTATATGTATCTTACATTTAATCAGACATATTGCCCACCTTCAATTTGCCTTTAGCCAGAATCAAGAAACGTAGCTGTCATTATTGATAAATCTCTGTGTAGAGCTGCATACATCACCACAACAATGTTTCTCTTGCTCAGATATGAGTAATAACAAACATATAATTGTGTCTGATACATTTCAGTATTTGTCAAATGACCACATGGGAACATCTGTCACGAGATTCCCCTTCAAAAGCAAAACTAATTGCACATCTGGTGTTTGACTGAAATTTGTATGCATGAGAAAAGAAGAAATATCCAAACACATCAAATCAATGAGGAATTATTTGAATGGATGGCGTAGCCCATCCTTTATTAATTTAAATGGCTGAAAAAATAAACAGATACTGATGTCTGAACAACATCAAGATATCTATTTATCTAGTTATTTCTGTGAATATTTTTGTAACAAACTGTTCAAAACAGAAAGTGTGGAGGACTGCCTACAAATGTTGATAAGGATTTGTGAGCGTGTATGAGTGTGTGTCTCTGTCTGTCTGAATATGTGTGTTTCTGTTGACAAAACACGCAGCAGGGAGCCAGGATTTGAAAATATCTACTTGCTCAACTCCAAAGCCTGCCTTAGCTCACAAACACACCTGATTGTTACAGGAGCTAAATTCTGATCATCTCCCTCAGCCTCCTGATGCTACTTCTGCGCTAGCGTAGCAACACTGTGAGCAAACTCCCCTGGTGAATTAATAGCTGTCTGATCACTTCTGTTGTCTGCAAGTTGCCTGCCTCGCTACCAGGGGTCTGCCGTCGTCTGTGGAGGCCCGTTGTATCGTTCTCATTAGTGCTAGAGTTTGCCTCCACACCTTAAAATGGAAACAGGGACGCTTTCAATAATGGCTGCTCTGTTGCCAGTTGAGCGTGTGGGGGTGGTGGTGGTGGTGGTGGTGGAGCGTGTAGTGGTGGTGGCCGTCTCTGGAGGAGCACAACTGACTGCTCTTGATGACGACGACACCAACAAGCGCTTTAGCAGATGTGAAAGTGAGGTAGGGGGAGAAGGAGAAGAGGGACGCCATGCAAGCACAGGAGCGCGCGTGGTGTGCCACCAGTGTAGAGGCACGTGTCTTTTTGCCAGAGTCTCCAGAGGCCTCTTCGACAGACAGCACTGCCGAAAATGAAATCAGCTCCTGGCAGTTATCCGCTTCCTCCCTTGTCTGGGGAGAGTCGGCGTGTCAGAGGATGGCCGATGATAACCAGTTAATCAGGTTTTCCTGGATGCATTTATTTATGAGGGACAAGCCACGTGTGGATACATTTTTTAATTTGCTGTATAATTGTGCATGCAGGTAAATGGGACACAGGGCTAGATTAAATTTAAAAGTCAAATGGCTTGTTGGTCCAAAGTCAGTGACGCCTCTTGGATGATACTTTAAGGATATTTATCTCTAATGGCAAGTTGCATTTTTCATAGAAGTTGATTTGCAATTTTTAAAAGACTGACAGACTGTTGACTTATTGTGCTTCCTATTGAGAAACCATGAATATTTAGACTACTGGCGTTAAAATCCATCTGACCCCAAGGTTTCCAACTGTCACAGTCAACTCCAATACACTTGAATATTTATGAGAACTGGAGGTGGAATATTCATTCCATAAAAGAGTTACAAAGTGTAACAGGAGTACTCTTTGGTCAAACTCTAAACGTAAGTTAAGCTAATTCAATTTGCCTACACACAGGGCTAAGTCTGTACTGTGTCAAACAAGGCATGATAACCTGGGTGTTCCACTAGCACTGCATGCAAGTTCATAGAAAAGTATGTTTGAGTGTGTTTGTGTGTGTGTGTTTGTGTGGGTAACTGTGTGTGCGATGTCTGAAAATAATAAGTTTAACTGCTAGAATATCAAGTAATATCTTCATAGCTCTTAACTAAATACTTTAGTGGAGGAGGAGGGGTTAGAATTGAATGAATAAATACAATCATGTACCATTTATATAGTCAGGTCTCTATATGAGCACACATGGCGAGCTTTCTGCATACAGCAAGGCACCTGAATTTCAGATGGCTAGAATTATTCCTCAAAAAAGGCAGCTATTCCAATCAGCGTTCCAAAAAACTGATGAGTTCTACTTTACACTAATGGCTTGCCTCCCCCCACCGTCAGCATGCACTCGATCGGCTCAACACGTTGTGTCCCTAGGTGTACGCACTTTGAATGTGAAAGAAATGCTTAATAAGCTTTAATGCTGGAGCCTGCCTGTGGCTCAACTTCACACCACGGTCCTCATTAAAAATCATTAACCCCTAAGATCTTTCTGGAGCGCAGGGGCTTAGGGTGGGCTGGAGGGGGATTGGGATGTGTTGGTTAGTTGGGAAGTATGAGTGTGTGTGTGTGTATGTGTATGTGTGTGTGTGTGTGTGTGTGTGTGTGTGTGTGTGTGTGTCTGTGTGTGTTGGAGGGCGAGGGGTAGTGGGTGGCTCTGCAGCTTCCCTCCACTGCTTTCAAAGCCAATGCTGCCATGCCTGCCTAAAACGTGTCACAGCACATCTTAAGAGGACTCCGGAGGAGACACCCTGCCAGGCTCTCCACACGAGAGCCCCACGGGCACCAGATGATGAGTGGCGGCAGTGCTGCCCGCCGTTGGCACTGGCTTCAGCCGCTGCTTCCCCTGTAACATATGGGGTCCCTCAGACAGGTGGGGGTGACTGGCAGGGGGGACCCAGGCGGTATGTGGTGGTGGTGGTCTGTTTGCTTTACTCTAAGACAGTGGAGATGGTACAGCACACAAGTGTCTGGTGAGCTCCAGACAGTGACCAGCTGAGTCTCAGTTTGTAAGCAAGCCCCTGCCCCCTTCTCTTCCCCTCGGGACATCAACAGGACTGAAGGCAAAGCCATGCTCTGCCTTATTAATTCATTCTAAAGGAGAGGTGGTGGTGCACTTCACATGTTAACATGGACTAACAGTGCCTGAGGCTGCAGTTGCTAGCAGTCTGCAGCAAATGATCTGTATAGTGTGTATGTGTGTCTGTGTGTAATTCAGTTCTTATTTAGAAAAATATATGGTTTGAGATCTCATTCAATATCAAACAAGACATGGCTATAAGTTTCAAAACTGTCCAAATAACTCATCTTGGCCAACTTTCCTCTGCTCGACTGCCTTATACAAACTTTCGTCTTCAAATTCATATTGAATAAACCCACTAAGGAGTATAGCAATGATTGAATCTGTTTACCCTTCAGACTCTCTGTTTTAATTCAATTTATTCAATTACTGTGAGAGTATGCTGCCTATCCAAGACAGGGGATATTTTTTCTTTGAGTTTTTATGGGCAACCAAAGCATAAATAGGCAGAGATTAGATCAATGCAGCTGCACATTCTAAGTTAAATATGTGTGCGAAGGACTTTAACTTTATCAGTGTAAAAGCTCATTCAAATGTGATTGCCAACTACTTCTATTTGTAAATACAGATGAAAACAATACCATTCTTGTGCTACAGCCTAGTCTAAGAATAGTCTACACCATAAACATACACATATTTCATACATGCTACCAGGTCACACAGATACAAATACTTGGGAAACAACTTTAAAAAGGCTGTGTGTGGGCCTCACTGTTTACAGAACAATAAAGAGAAACAGAGAAATCACTGTAATATGCAATTTTGCTAAAAAATATGATTTCTGAATTCAAGCTCTAAATGAGCCAGATGTGAATTTTTAAGTCTTAGTAGTATTCCATCATTCATTTAAAAGAATGTCCAAAATGCAAAAACACAATGAGGACTCTCATTAAAGCACTGCAGAATACTGGCACCACAGTATAGCTGCAACAAATCTGTCAGAAAGTGTAAGAGTACTGAAGGAATAAAACAGCAAAACTTCTAAAAGGTACCTTGACCTAAGGCCAAATGACTTTGCCTCCATGCCATCATATTCATCAGACACAACCGAGGCAGCACCAGGATTGAATTATATAAGCCTACAGAACAAATAACAATAACAAAAAAGCAATTTTCCAGACACAAAATATGACAAAAGGCAATTTTGTAAGTGTGTGGTCCTGAAATGCATTATCTGAGCCATTTATAGCTCCTTCCACAAGAGCTTTCTAGACTACTTTCAGCTTCATAATAAACACTTTATGAATTCATGGATGTACTGCTGGTCTCCAATGTAAAAAAAAATGTAAATGGAGTCACTGGTTTTAATCTATTTCTCTGTTCATGTTTTGATTTTGTTTGATGAACATTCATTCAAATGTAATCTTAGAAATGTAGGTTTACACTAATGATATAACCCCCTTTCCACCAGATAGGATGGTAAACCATCCTCGCTCAGCTCTGTATCTCTTGTCTGCTTATTGTAAACCTCAGCTTTCATGTCAATCCTACTATGTTTAACAGATACTTGAAATGGTCTCCCTGAGGCAAAACAATATTAACTGCCATACATCCAGTCTATAGCCTAACTCTAATCAATGTTGTGGACAATAAAGATACCAAATGAATGACAATATGGAAGTTTATGTTTACTTTTCTTGGTTGTTTCAAGCCAACTCAATTTTGGAGCCGTTCCACTGTTCTGTCAGTTTCAAAGCAGTTCTTTACAGTAATCTTTCTCCACATCATTTTGGACTGGGTGAAAAAATGGTGGTCCTTGTGACCCTGGGGCTTCAGGATTACATGCCACAGATTGCATGTCCATCCTTTCCCGACAGCATATTAACCTTTAGCTACCACTGCAAGTTTCATTGACCTGGGCTGCCACCTCTGTGTTGGGGACAACTGTAATTGAGATTTCTGTTTTCTACAGCAGAGCACAGATCTACGAGGTCAGCAGATCGGGACCCAATTTTTTGGCTCAAACTGCACATTTCCTGAAACACACAGAGGAATTCCAGTGCAACACACACACACACACACACACACAGACACAAACAGAGTGAGAAAGAGAGAGAGAGCGCACAAGAAATAAACACATAAACAAGTACAGAGCTACATGAACTCTTTAAACTGTGTTTGTAGTGAATGTTGATTAAGAAAAACTTTGCAACACTAAATCCAAATACTGTTGTCTACAAAGTCTACAAAACACAAATATGCACTGATATACTGCACCTCTGTTCAAAATAGAGCAACCAAAGGGGACTGGATATAATCAATTAACAACACAACAGTAAACTAAATTATACATGTAGTTTAAAAAAAAAAAACATCCCTTTATTTATTTATTAGACATTTCATTTATCACAAGTCATCAAAAGAAAGGTAACCTTACAGTTTCAGAGGGCACTGTGCTCTAATGAGTTCTATTTCAAAATCAACCTTAGAGGTTTACACAAATGAATGCCACGCCGCTCCATCTCATAAATGCAGCGCAATCAGTCTGATTTGCCTTGCGGCACCTTCCCGTGCTCATTTCAATACATTTAAATGAATTTTAATATATTTTAATACTTCTTTCCCTTCTCATGTATTTGATTTGCATGATGAGACAACTGTGGTATGTAGTGAATAGACTGCAGACGGTGGCCACTGACAGGAAGTGACAGAGCAACGCCTCAGATAGAGCGTAATGTCATCATCATATTCTTTTGTGGGAGTTCTATATGGACGAATGCCTAATTTACTGAAAATGAAAACTATAACGCAATATTGGTCCATATTGCTCACATTCATCAGAAGAAAGATGATTAGACTATGCTATGTCTTGGTAGGAAAATCTGATTTGGGTTAGGGTGCTTAAGCTGCTGGAATGCTCTAAACCTGTACCTTTTTATTCAAAAGATTACAATAAAGTGTCTTCCTTGAGAGATAAAGCCAGACCTATGGCAGTTATGGCACTAGTGACATCCAAAGTCTCACTGTTTGTCCTTGTTAAGTTCAAGTAGTCCAAGAGAGTGTAATGACTTTCTGGGGCTTTTTGAGCACCACAAGAGTGAGAGCAAAGTCAACTCGTGTCCTACCAGAGAGCATTAATCAAGCTCAATCAGCCAGGATCCAGATCATTACGTATCGTCAAGGGTTCAAGATCTTACCCCCTTCCCATGGGGAAGTGTCTGCTTGATGAGTGACATTTGGACTTCATTAAATCAATTATGGAGCTTATTAATATGCATGCCATTCAGGGATTGGATATTGTCTAAATATCACAATAGGCCGGGTGCTCCTCTGATACAAATTTGCTAGAGTCTTGTGAATCTGCCTGAGCCTTTGTAAACCAAAGACTCTGTGTGATTGCTGGATTGAACAAAACTAAACATCTTTAGAGAGAGAGAAAAAAAAGTGATGTGGCCCTTCAGCCAAGACAGACAGAAAAAAAAATCTGCATGATTCTTACGTTTGCTCCCCCAGATCAGAAGACTTTGCTTTCTTAGCATGCAATGTGCCAAGGAAGTTGCCTTTGTGCTCTCAATTGTGTATTATTGTGGTGAAGCTCTCACCCACAGCTCAGCCTGCACAGACACCAGGGCTTGAGATAGCATCAGATTTCTCTGAAAAAAAAAATGGACAGACACAGAGGAGACAAATGCAAATGCAGGCAGCCAGGAGGAAGGTGGGGGAGGGAGACCTGGCAGGAAGGCATGCGGGCAGGCAGGCAGAAGCTGATGAGGGACCACGAGGTCTAAGATTAGCCCGGCGCGTCCCACACGTTTGAATAGCGGGCCAGCCATCAGGTCGCTCAATCGATACAATGATACCCATGTTCAAGGACTGCGATGCGGCAAAACACAGAATCAATCTCGCCCAAGAGTCCTAGGCAGTCTCTGACCTGATCAGGGGGCCTCGTCCTCCAGCATTAGAATTCACCAAATTAGCCCTCCTCCTCATTGTGTTTCACAGCAAGTCTTTCATCACCTCATCAAAGTGACCTTACCCGATGCAATCCAATAGCATTTGATGTTACACTTCTTTTTTTGTTACAGACAAACTGGTGAAGTATATTTTGAAAGATGCAAATTACATCACATAATTCCCTCTCTAATAGTTTTATGTATGTTTTTCTTTTATTATTTCTTCCACTTTATCACTGTAGTCCCATATCACATTCGGTGCAAGATGACTCCTCTACAAGACCTCAGCATGCTCAACATCTACAATGATTAAACCACACCAGGCCAAATTGTGACACTCTGTGTGGTACAAAATGGCCCCGATAGTTCAACTCCAGATGGGCTTGAGCTTTACTGCCAAGGATCCCGCTACATCACACAACTGGTGCCCTGACAACGCTAAGCTTTCAATTGCTCATTTATCACATGTCTCACAATGGCTGATGCTGTTAAGGCCCCAGTCGCCTGTGAATACAGAGCAAGGCATGGTAGGGAAAAAAAGTAAGGTTTCATATGGAAGGACATTTATGTTTTCACATGAGCAATCTTTGGATTTTATTTTTTTCCCCCTCCAACAATCCTCAATGCAGGCAGTGATTAGCTGACGGTGGCCAACTGGAGACATGCACTGATGATTTGTGACAGGCACAGCAGCAACTTCCTGGGCAGTCAGAGCTGTTCCAGGCATTTCAATGCCGGCTCTGAATTAATAAATATATATCGTCCTGTCACCGAGTCCCAGCTAGTAAATATCATGCATAATTCAGAACAAAAGGGGTGTGGGAGAACGTGTCAGGGACAGACAGGGAGCCCCCATGGGACCCGTATTGCGCGTCACCTTCCCCCGAGTTAGTTTATCAATGCCCCCTCTGCTGCTGTTTTATTTTAGGGGCACATCAGAATCCATCACTGTGTCCTTCCGTCTCAATTACTTCATTAGCACGCCAGCATTCCGGTAGTTTGCATTTGATGAGAATGCCACTAAAACCCTTCATTAAAAGGGACAAAAACGATAACGGGACTAAAATAATAAACAAAGAAATAAATCTAAAATGCTGATGTGCTAGTTTGTGTCGCTCAGCTTAATGCTTACTGTCACCTGCATGTAAGATTCCTGTTTGTGGCTGCACACTGAGAGTTTTAAATGTTCACCAATTACGCTGAGTGTATGTGACAGGCACCCACTACAGAACAGCTATAGAGAGAGACGCTCATGCCTTGTGCCATTGTACTCCACTTTCCCTGTAGCACAGCACAGTGCAGCATATAACACACATTTAGACACATTTAGACACACTACTAAGGCCCTGTTTACACATATCTACTGTGAAACTGTGTTCCAGTGGAATCCAGAAAATACAGCGTTCTGAAAAATCTCCACTTTGCAGGCCATTTTAAAACATATCCGTTTGAGCCAGCTAAAATGGATAAAAAAATATCCATATATCATAAAAATCTAGATACATGTAAACAGGGCCTAAGGTTATTCTCTGCTCTGCTTCTTATTTGTGTGTTCACGTACTTATAAATCACTTAGCCACTAACAGCCGATATGGCAAATCTTGTTAGCCAGAAGAAATCTGCTCTTTTAGAAAACTTGTTCTAATGCGTATGTGTGTAAAGTCAGTGCATTTCCCAGGCCTAGTGAGGATATGATTAACAAGTGGAAAGTGTTGATGACCTCCCTATGAAGGACAAGGTCTTCTCCCTGGCCCTCTCTGACACATCACAGCTCTCTCCCACGTCCACCAATGCACACATCCCCTTTTGTGTAAGGTGCTCATCCCAGACACACACAACAGGCATGCAGAATCTCTTGTTTTTTATTTGATCAAGAGCCTCTCCAGATAGTCAACCAAATGGGGATTATGGCTCAGATGCATAGCGGCACTTGATCGGAGGCAATCAAGTGAGCTTGGATTCATATCTCTCCCTGCATGCACACTGCATTACTTTGATAGATTAAACAGAACTAGCCCTTGATCAAGGGGTAACCAATCATTAGGAGTTCACTTCAAACACAACCTGCCGCAACAGATGTTCCAAGAGTTAATTCCCCACTCTCATTTCAGCCAATCATTCAGAGAGAGACACAGCAAGACACATATTTACAAGTACACTTATTTTGGCAGTAATAACTGCCTAGTAATTACTGTTTGGATATGTTATAATTGAGGCTAATGAGACAGTTGTAGATGTCTTTCACCATCATATCACGTTTTAACTACTGGCCTTGTACAAAAGAGTTTTTATTACCCATTCTTAGAGCCTGATGTTATGTAATGTATCCCATTTGAATTGTAAGGGAAATGCCTTTTGTTTTAAAGTGGCACATGGAATGACTTGCAGATAACCCTGATGTTGTGTATATCTGTATAAGATATTATTCCAAGACTTCTCCTTTATGTAGTTATACTGTAGCAAAATTAGGCAATTTTATATCACTTTATAAGTTCTTTGTTCTTTATTTGTATAATTCCATTATTTTTCCAAGTATTTTTCTTTTTACAGCTAAGAGGTTCTGTAACTTACTTTTCACCTGTTACTCTTTTTTATATTAGTTTTGACATTGACAGAAACTTTCTGTGTCAGGTTACTGCTACTGCAATGTAAGGGCTTTTCTCCTTAATGCATTCCCCAAGGCTTAAATAAAGCACTGGTGAACAATGGCCCTTTGATTCCCAAATGGCAGCTCACCGAACCTGGCCCTACATCATGGCTTTGAAACCATTTCCTCAAATGCTACACTGGTCCCTGCCATCTGGAAAGAACACAATCCACTCCGCCGACATAGTTCACTACACCTCGGACTCCCAACCAGAAATCCTGCACCATTTGACTAATCCACAACCCAAGCCAAGCAGGTGGCTGATTAGTCATGTCGGTCTGGTCTGCACCAAAGAGACCACCGTACCTGTTTAATCAAACATCTCGGCCGATAAAGACTGCTGGCACTCTTAGAAACACTAAGTAGCTTAACTCATGTTCATAGCAATAACCCACTTTCCTCTTCTTTGTCTTTTCCTTTCATCCATTTGTCTTTTGCCGAGTCCCCTTTCTATTCATTCTGTTCCTCATTCTAGCTCAATTAACCTCAGGGTAATTGACTACACCCACTATGTAGGAGTGCTCTGCTTTCTATATTCACAGGTTGAAATTACATTGAAGTCTAAGTCATTCACAGTACAGTGATGCCACATTCAGTGTATAATAACAGTGACTATAACATGCTGATGTTACGTGTAGTTTTTATACAGTATGCTTTAGAGTATCTGTAAATTTGCAATTTGAACATTTTGGTCCTGAACACAGCCTTTTGTTTGTTTAGCATATGGTCACACACTGTGCCAAAAGAGAGCAGTTTAGGTGCCTCTCCATAAAGGAAGAGTTTACTGTTTGACTTTCTCTGCATCCCTTTCCATTTTGTTCACACTTCCACAGCTCAGGAAAAGCCTTACACTGCCTCTGTATTGTGCACCCAAGAACACACCTGCAGGGCTCAGAGTCTCGTTTGTTCAGACTATTTCAAGAAGCTGTCTTTCAGGAAGTCCTTTATAACTGCAACAAATTAATGGTTGGTGGAGAAGGCAGCGTGTGTGGGGGGTGAGTGTGTGAGTATGTACGTATGTTTGTGTGAGTCAGGGTGTGAGTGTGTGTGTGTGTCTGTGTGTGTGTGTGTGTGTGTGTGTGTGTGTGTGAAGCTTCACAAACAAATGGAAATTCAAAGACGTGTTGAAGTGCTAATTGAGTTATGCAGATACTCAAAACTGATTGCCTGCATTTTGAGATGCTTTGCTGATGTTCCTTGGGGAGTCTACACAGGACGAAATGAACAGCATTAATGGTGAGAGATGAAAAATGATCAGCCATCGCAATAACTTTCCATCAGCCATTTGTTTACCCAATTTAAATAAAAATATGATCAATCACAAAAAATAAACACAAGTCGTTACCGGCTGCAGATGACTCCAACTTCAGTTTGATAGTGATGTAGTATGTTAGACATAACATCCACAGTTACTCAACTTCCAAGCATGCATCACAATCTTTGTCAGTTTAAATTGCCAAATTTGCACATGACCCTAAGGCTAATGACAAGGAGTCTCAGCTCAGCTGAGAATGTTGCAGCAAAATGATCAGTGTTAAATCATCCTCGTAAATGCACCACTATTCTGAAGGTGGTGATTGCTCCCTGAAAATACATACACACACACACACGCATATATATATATATATATATATATATATATATACATACAAACACACACACACATACATACACACATCACACTTACATACAAAACTACCCAACATCTGTTGACTTGAGCTTTTTGTCATTCTTTATCTGTCTCATTTAGTATGGTGTGTGCGGGAAATCAAGAACAAAAAAACTCTCAAAACACTTGACAAGCTTCAGACTCTCAGAGGACAGCTCAACTCTGGACAAACTCTTTGGGTATTTCAGGCCTAATGCGCCACCCGAAGCCTCATGACCAGCTGCATGCATAACCAATTCCTGGGTGTGACATTGCCATAGTAGCAGCATGACTAAAACAGTGGTGGTGTATTCCAGAGATAAATCTTGTGAGACCCATTACTGAGACAACCATATGGTCTAATAGGCAGCTCAGAAGGAGAGAAAAGAAAAAAGAAGGGAAAGAAAAATCACATTGTTCAAACATTCAAAAATAATATGTTCATGGGGCTTTGTGGAATCCCAATTGTGTGAATATAATTTTGTTTCTTGCAATAACACATGTACTACTCTCACACACACGCATGCACGAACGCAGTATTTTTTTTAGGGCTACCTGAGATGTTATTAAATTCATTTTGACAGAGGTGCAATCTCCAGTTGAGCGGTGGACAGCCCTGACTGCTCCATGGCACCTGGCGCGAAGGTGATGATGGGGGAGTGGGAGACAGGCGGATGGAACAACAGCCTTGCAGACATATCTCATCCCAGCTTCACACATCGCTGATCACAGACCAGAGGACAGACCACTGCACACACCCCCATCTTAGGTTGAAGGGCCTTTTTCCTTTCACCAAAGGACCAACATGATTAAGATGTCTTTTTTAGGGGGATGTGAAGCATAGTAAACGGCATAGTACGGGAGAGTGATAGCTAGCTAGATACCTAGATAGATACTTTATTTATCACAAAGGAAAATTAAGACTCCAGTGAATCAAAATTCTAGTCAGTATGCATAGTGCAAGTAGTGCAGTAGAAATATATGTCAGAAGTGTGCACCAAGTTGGTAGTGCAAAAAATGAACCATGCAGGATTATTACCAGCACAGATAAAACAATTCACATACGCAGACAACAAAATACAAGACAATGTCACCAATTGAGCTCACCTTCACAAAAAGTCTTTTTCAGAGCACATAGTAACCTTCAAAGATATTAAAAAAAGACTAAAACACTGACAGAAATAGAAGAAAAAAGGACAGCCAGTCAACAGCAGCACCTGTGCAGCAGTCAGTGTGCAAAGGCTAATATAGCCAGTATGACTAATGTGATAGTATATGGTGTGATAGTGTAGTCTGAAAGACTCATACCCACAAGTTCATATCATCCCTCACTTGAAGAGTTGAATTGCCGGTGGCCCTGGGGATGAGGGAAAGTAGTGACAGTAGTCTGCCACAGAACAGACTCCTGTTTTTGATGAATAAAGGCTGAGGTGCTTCAGTGCAACTCCTAATGCACCTTTGAGAATATGCCACAGCACAAATGCTGCTTCATAAAGAGAGCTGGAATAGACAGACCTGCTGAGCTGGGTTAAAAGTTTACATGCTTATTTTTTTCTACCAGAAATAAAATAGTATTGCTGGAATTCACTATAAAGGATCTTTGACAGGACTTGTTCCTAATTTGTTTTTTTCAGCCAAAGTAGAAAAGTATTTAGAAATTCTTTGACTCCCTATCACCCACTCAAAGTCAATACAGAGAAGATCAGAGGGAAAAAACAGAGCTTTACTCTACTCTACTTCTGTGGATGAAAAAAGGGCCTACTGACAGAGGACGCTGAATTTGCATTCAAATGGTCAGACCCATTTCATCATTATACTTCAACTATATTCCTTGGGATAGGATGCCATTAATGGCCAGAATATAACTGACAGTTTTAACTACATTTCATGTTGAAGAGATTTACATCCCTTTTAAAATCAACCCTGCAAGTTAGCCATTTGTTCACATCACACTAACTGTATAAAATCAATGAAAAGAAAACGTTTATCTCCTCTCTTTCAAAAAAGATGAAATTATGCACTAAAGTAATGGCTCCAAAGAATTGCTACTCAACTGCTACAGCTACTCAAAAGTATGCATGTATAAATATAACATGGATTAAATATATATACTCCAGTTGTCTCTGCTGTTGCAAACCACCAGGAGAACCACGCTGAAAGACTGATGGCTTAAGCAATGAAGACAGCTGACAGCTGTGTTCCCATCCCCTCTCATTCCTGACCTCCTTGTGGTCAGGAAAGAATGGCCTCCTCCATCAGATCTCAGGTCAGTGCTACTGGCCCAATCCCATCTGAAATGAATAGGGTCAGTCCCTGGCGCACCCTTATCATCCTCCACTGCTGTCAAACTACTGGTATTAAAGAAGAGCGTCAGTGTGTCAGTTCAGGCCGTCAAGCTGTCCCTCGTCACTGGGAGCTGCTGCCGTGGACTTCAAAGTCGACTGGCTGCTCCACTATCAATAAGTATAAAGTCAGTGGAGGATGGAGTCAAAATCAACCAGCCACTGGCACAGCTGTCACTATGCTGAACGAATGTGGCTATAAATGGTGTGTCCAAGTTTATGGACAGATATAGTCAGATTAGCACACCATCGGACTGAGACTTAGAATGAACTCTTCATAATAGAATGTGTTTCATTTTACCCTTGTTCCTACTTCATGTATGCATTGATAACCTGATGAATTATTTGAACAATTGGCTTATTCATGGCCGACCAGTGGAACTACACATGCATTATTGAAATGAGAAAAGTACACCATTAATCAGGCCGGAGGAACTGCCATGGCACACTCATGGAGGCCCACCAAATGAAAATGCATGTGCTCCTAATTTGACTCTTGCGAGGTTGGTAAAGTGCACTCCATGACTTAACATCTTTTGAGAGTCCATCATTTACCGGCTGTCAGTGGAAAGGACAAATCTCAAGGTCAGTGCCAATGTAGTCTCTGGATCTGAATGGTTGGGTTGGATAATACACAGGAGAGAATAATGAGTACATTCATCAAAGAAGAATACTGTTGCATTGAAATGACTATAATTGTAAAAAAAGAGGAAGAAAAGAAACTGTGGGTTAAAACTAAGCAAATGCTATGTTAGTATGCTAGGATGAATGACCAAATGCAGTAGGAAAATGTAAAGCAATGCAAAATAAAAATCAAAGCAGTAAACACTAATATTTGTGTTCAAGATTAAATTTTCTGGATTTGTTCTCCTCTCAGGGCCTTTTGTAAGTTGTACTCTATCTAAGAAGGGAAGATGTTAAGTTTCCCCATTGTAGATTCAGTATAAGTGTGAATTCCCTGCTTGGTTATTAGACCATGAGCTGTAATCCCCTTTGAAGTTATTTTGGTCCACATACATTAGCAATAACCCTTACTCAAATAAAAACACCAGGCCAATGATGTGCTGAGATTGCATGTGGCTGTAAGAAGGCCTTGAACGTAGTAACCCTTCTATCAAGATCCTGAAATGTCTTCTCAGCCCAGTAAGTTTCCTATGAAGTTCTAGACAGTTTAATGAACAATTACTCTTCCATAAAAAATACAGAAAAGCCTACTTGTGTGACCTCATTTACATGAAGTATCTACATCATTATGACAAACACTCCCCCACATGGCACCATCACTTCCAAACCATACTAAATAATGAGTGTATTACAGTATGTTCAATGTAGAAAAAAGCAGCAGGAACAAAATCCTACAATCCTACAGCCTACATAATCCTAAAATACTGTTCAACCACTACCAAATTTTCTGATCAGATGAGATGCTGTGAATGAGAGATTTCTTTTTAGTTTTTTGGTCTTACATTTCGTCACTTTCTGCTGTTTCTCAAATCACTACAGGGATGAGGCAGAATGGCATATGTCTCTCCATCAGTTAGACAGTGAAAGGAGGGAAGGTCGATGTTTCAAACACTGCGCTACTCTGGTGCTCGCCTAAATTACACCTTAGTGCAGACTAGGGGTGAATGGGCTGCCTTCAGAAGAGACAGCTTCTGAAGTCAAAATTGGATTTAAAATCACAGCAACTGTCAAAGTCATTACAAAACCCTTTAAATGCATACTGTCATGCCAGGCACTTTAAACTTTTGTTTGCTGTAGAAATAACACACACACACGCACACACACACACTTTCAAAAGTATCTTCATCTACATACCCTGTATTCTGACAGCTAGTGTGTAACATTTAAGAGAACAGATGTTGAGATGTCAACAGGCAGTGAAGAAGCCTTTTATGTCAACTCTCTCTCGTCACACCCCCCACCACCACCCATCACCATCCATAACCACCACCACCCCGTCGCTTCAAAAACAAAACAACTATGGTTTTTATGGCCTTTCCTGTCACCGTTAAATCATCATGTCCATATCTCTGCAACCAGGGTTTGGTCTTGATTGAAGACTTAAATTATTTCACCACTGGCTTGACTCAACCGCAGCAGTGCATGCAGTGTCTGTTTAGCACATCAATGACAATCGGCAAACCTTTACCTTCAAGCAGGGGGGCGGCAGCAGGAGACGTGCCAATGTGTGTACCCGTGCTGTCAGACAACTAAAGCTCCGAGTCACACGTCACGTGAAAAGCATCTGCTGTTTTAACAAAAACAGTTCTGATGTGGAAAACAAAGCAAGTAAAATGTTTCCCCTTGACTTAGATTCCTCTACTCAATGTACTGGGACAGGGTCAGAATCTCTTACTAGCACACTAAGCCAACACCCCCTCCACTAACAACAACCACTAGCATCACCCCCCCTCTCTTCATTCTTCACCACACTCCTACATACATACTCAGTTGGAGTGTTCCATTAGAGATCCCTCAGTGTGGGCCTAAGCGCATGCATTGTAGGCAATTTGTTCAGCCGTGTTTTGCATTTTTTGGTACCTTGGTGCCTCCACTGAAACTGAAGAAGGAAATGCAATATGTTTGCCCTGACAACTCGAGACATCATTATTACCATCACCACACTTGTGTGTGACTGTCCACCCTCTGGGCTTGAACCAAGGACCGTGAGATTTGGTGACACGGTCATTATTGACAAGGCTGACAGCACTGTGACCAGGAAGGTCAGAGGTTACACCTGAAATTCTCTATTCTATTGTACCTGCATTATGCATCTCCAAAAAGGTGAATGACCTGATTCTCTAGGTAAACACTGAACTACAGATAATGATGAACAGCATCACTGTTTGAAAGTAGCACCATGTAGGAATTACCATTTTTTGTTTCTGTACTGGGTACCCATTTAGCACTAAGGGGGTACTGAGTTAGTCTAAAAGTAACAAAATGAGTCATGCTCCCGGCATTCTGGATCCCCATGAGCAAAGTCAGAGATTCCATTTACCTCATTGTTAGGCAGTGTAGCATTAAACTGTGAAGCTGTTTTTGTAAGTAAAATAACCACCTTGTGCTGCTTTAATTGAAGTATTAGAGTTCAATTTTATTTCTGTAGCACCGAGACCACTTGAAGGAGAATTAAGGTGCTTTACAGAGACCCAAGTCCGGGGCCTAAGTGCTTTCATTTAGCAAACAGATTAACATGCATCCATTCGCTCAAAACCCAAAACTTTTTCACTGCATGCATGTTTACAGTGTGGTGTTGTGGGGGAGCCTACAGCAATATTTGAAAAAAAAAAAAAGAAAAAAGTGCATTTGGCTTCTGATTGTGTAGTGTCTGTGACCTGTGGCAGATAAAGCAGTCACATTAAGGCCTTTATGGCTTCTGAAGTGATTATGGCATGACACATTGCCTTCCCACTGAGTGACATAGCCCCTCAAAACAAAAGCTCATTAGGAATTATCCATTGTAATTCCTCCACTCGCACAAAACTCATTTACTTAATGTATGAGCGTCATTAGTTACCAGCGGCAGCATGACTGCATGATGAACAAAACAAAGTGGTTGGAGAGTTCATTAAGGTGATATTCAAAGGAGGTAGTTAGGGGGCAAACAGTTGAGAGCCAGAAAAAAGAAAAGTGACTTTAGCCCTGAATAAATGAGAGCGAATGGTGTGGACCTCCCAGATAAACTGCAAATTAAG